>PVJL010012707.1:0-15358 GCA_004026885.1 Lyroderma lyra | reverse complement strand
GTACCACAGCTTCTTTATCCAGTCGTCTGTTGCAGGGCACTTTGAAAACCAATCTTTTTATCCAGGAAGTAAATCCACTTTGCAGATCACCCAGACTTTTTGTTTTATTCTTATTATTTTTTATGACAAAGAGCACTGACATCTCTCACTAATGTCACATCTATTACTTCAAGAGCTGGAGACAGAACAGGATTGAAATAATACACAGAATCAAACATTTTGAAAGACGTCTTAAGAGTCAGTGAAAAGTTTTGGCAGAGAATCAGTTCTACAGCCAATGGTGCTGGTTATTTGTAAAGTTCCTCCTAAGGTATAAATTCTCTTATTTGCTTTTACATCGCCTACAAAAGCCTTTTATTTGTGTGCAGACTTAATAGATGCTAAATGGTAAGATGAATCATTTAGTAATAGCCTCACTTAGGAGCTGAAAATGAAAGACACAGAGGAAGCAGTCACCAACAGGGGACACGGGATTGAGGGTCTGAGGGGTGGGGTGGGGAGAGGGCAACCTGGCAACCACCTCCAATTGCTGGTTTCTTAAGGTGGGCGGGTCTCAGCCTTGCATCTGCAAACCAGGAAGAATACTGATTCACAGGGTTGGAGTGAGATTTAAATATGATCATATTTTTTTATAATACCTTGTGAACTGCACATGTGAAATCTCATAATGGTCTCTGCTTTAGCAAGTTAGACAAAATGAGAGGCACCAACAAATAATCATGGACAGAGTCAAGAGCTGTACCCAGCGAGGGTGAAGAGTTACTTCAAGTATGCGGTGGAACTGACACACAAAGATTTCAGTGGGGCTGAGAAGAGACTAGAGGTGCTGCTGAAGGGAATGAAGGTTAGCCTCCAAAGAGAAGGGAGAGGTGAGGGCTCCTGTTCATGGGTAGAGGGACAATCCAGCCAACAGCCAGTTTTATTTAAGCATGTCATGCCTTGAACATTCATCAATAATATTAAGTTTCTTCAGAGTGACTTTGAGATATTTCCAGTTCTTTTTATTATCTACCCTCCAAAACTGAATTTCTTTTGGTATCTCTTCTTGCTCACTAAAGGCTCCATGTGCACATGAAGGAACTAAAATAGTGGTGGGGTATAAAGAAAAGGTATAGAGAACATTTTGAACCAAATTATATATTAAAACTGTAAAAGTGAAGGAGCAAAATAAAACAGCAATTTGACTTTTTGTGACATGTAGCAGAGGTGTAGTTTATCCATTTTTTTAGGGGTGAGCTTGAGAAAAGGAGTCAAGTGAGAAAGTTATAGTTGATATTATAGCTTTATCAGAATTAGCTGAGGCTTTTGCTTATTATAAATAACTCCGGTATCTATTTTAATAGACCCATTTCAAATATTAATAATATCTACTTGCACAACACAAGTGAAACCTTCTTTGGGTTTTACAATAGCCTATAGGGTAGTTTTAAGGTATGTATTTCACAGTAGGAAAGGCTCTAAATGATTAAACAATTCGCTCAAGACCATACAGACAATGAGTGGGAGAGCCAGAACTCAACACCAGATATTTCAACTCCAAATGCAATGCTATTTCCACATCCTGTCATGTTCTACTTCAGTGTATTAGGAGGGATTCTGTGGTGCAGGTCCGGGCACTGGAACCTTAATTTTCATTGTGAACTGTCCTTTATTCTTCAGTGCTTACTGCCCTCCACTGCCGACACCAGCACTCAACAAATCATTCTCTTCTTTTCTCTTAGTGTCTCATCATCATTCTCTATCGGTTCCTCTCGCTTCCTTTTCTCTAAACTTCCTTACAACTTGCCCCCTTTCCCTCATCCTGCCAATACTTAATTACAATGCTCTGAAATGACCCTTTCTTTGTTTCTTTGGGGGAGTAGCAGAACTGCTGGAGGAATGCGAGTTGGTCCCAATCCTATTTATTTGTGGTCTGTAAACAGTAATAAAAGAAATGAAAAAACTGGGCCCACAGACCTATGTCACTTTTGTAGACTGGTCAAAGTTTTTGTAGGCAAACAGATTTTTAAATGTCATTTAGGAGTTTTCCTAGAAGCAAGCATGCGTTCGGAAACAGACTGCATTTGGTTGTGCAACAGCTCCATCCAGTTGTCAGAGGAAGAGCACAGCGGCCCTGGGAGAAAGCCAGCGGTGTCTGGAGTCTGGAGGCTGCAGGCAGCCTGGTTTCAGGTCTCACAGCGACCACCCGACAGTCTCAAGGCTGTCCCGCACTGTCCGATACCACCAGACAACAGAAACCATTCACAGTATTGAAACCTGTCACTGAAAACTGTTCCTGTGTTTATAACTGAAAAGCAAAACAAAGCCACTGTTCTTAGTTTCCTTTTCAGAATAAAACATTTGACACTGAAGCGGTATTTCTTCTACTTCTGCAAAATCAAAACAGAAAGTGAAAAATTGAAACAATGTCCAGGAATTTGCCTAATTTTACTGCATCTGATTACGTACCCAACTTTGGCACAGCAGAGCCGGAGGGGAATGAAGAGGTGAGATTAATTCTGACTGGAGACACTAAAAAGGCTTCAGAGATCCGTGAGCTGAGCCTCAAAGGATATGTGAGACTTTAACCGCAGCAAATGAGGGAAAGCCATTCACGTTGAGAAAATGGGGTGTGTTCGGCGAATGGCAGGAAGACACTGTGCATAGAAGGGATATAGTCAGATACTTTCATGTGTCTCCCTCACTGAAATCCAGGGTCCCCGAGAACAGAGCCTAGGTCTTGTGTACCCATAAACAAACCCCTCCCCAACTTCCTCAAGCCTACACCCTGTGCAAGTATCACCAGGTTTTAGAGGACTCCGTCAGTGGTTCTCAACCTTCCTAACGCCGGGACCCTGAGACCCTTTAATACAGTTCCTCCTGCTGTGGTGACCCCCAACCATAAAATTATTGGTAGCTGCTCTCTACACGTGTGACTGGTCCGCATAAGTACATTATGTGTTTTTCGATGGTCAAGACCCACAGGTTGAGAACCGCTGCTAAACCCAGGGAAGGAGTTTTGTATCTTACCCTGAGATAATGGGAAGGTCTTGGGAATTTAGAGGGGAACTATTGTATTTAGAAGATTCTCCTGACTGCAACACAAGAGAAGGAATTGGAGTGGGGTAAGAATTTATGGGGAAAACACTCTAAATCAGTTGCAGTGATCCAGGATCAGTGTAGTAACCTGTGTCAATGCCTCCAGAATTATTCTAAACACAAATTGGTTTTGACCCTCATCTTACAACCCTTCCAAGCTTTCCTTTAAGTTTAGAATAAAGTTTAAAGGTCCTTCATCATGTGAACTTATGCTACCTGTCTAGGTTTTTTTGTCCTGTGTCCTCCTTTCACATATTCTGGTGTCACTCAGTAAGCACTAGTCCTCAAATATGCCACATGTATGTGCCCCTTTGTGTTTGTTAAGGCTACTTAATCCTCATAGGTTACTCTTAGTCTTCTTGTGGTGCTCATTTCATTCTCCTGTGCAACATAGGAAGTTCTCTAAGAGCCAGATGGTGACTTATTCATCCATGGTCCTCCACACCGGTTAGCCTAGCACTTGAGCAGAATTGAACTACAATAGCAGTACCTGTACTCGAACTTACTTAGTATTTACTGAGCATGAGAAACTATAAACAAAAAGATTGATCCATTTAATTACATTAAAATGTAAAACACTGCACAAAAACACTTTAAGCTGAAAGATAAATTGGGAAAAATGTATAGAATACATCTGACAAAGAGGTAATTTCCTTAATATACCAAGAGTTTCCCAAATCATTCACACCAACAATCTTAAAAAAAAAAAAGGCAAAGAAAATAAATACAACCATTCTTTTTTCACTCAATTATAAGCCTGTTTTAAAGCACCCAGTGGAACTGAGGGTGTGAGGATAGACAACTCACAGGCTTTGTTGATAGGAGTATAAAATGATGTGCTCCTTATAGGAGGGCATTTTTTTAGTATGTTCAAAATTTAAAATACAGAAACCTTTAACTTAGAAACTCCATTCTTAGAAATTTATCATATAGATAAAAACAAGAGCCATACACAAAGATGCTTGTTGCAATTTTGTTTCTAATAGCAAATCCATCAGGGGAAGACTGGTTCGATGATGGTATATATCTAAGCAATGGAAAGAATGGAATGAATCTATAATCACTAACGGAAAAGTATTCTAAACTGTATCGCTAAGTGAAAAAAGCAAGGCACCCCCAGCTCATGTACTATGGTGATCCTTTTGTTTAAAACCAATAAATATATAGATATGTTTGTATATGCATGGAAAACTGAAAACTTGACACTGGCTGCTTCATGACAGATTGATTTTACAATGAATACCCTTTTGTATTGTTTGAACCTGCATGTTTCTCAATGTGTTCACTTTTAAAAGCCACCTCTCCCCAAACATATACACATTTGTTGATCATTTATTACACCGTAGAAGCACACCAGGCATTATGGACATAACCATTAATGATATTGCTTATATCCTCCAGCTTTCAAATGGATGCAATAGTTCTCAAAGATTGCCTTTACATACTACACAGGATGCCACCCTCCCCCATTGTGTGCAGGAATCTATGAGATGCTTCCTGCAAGAGTGAGATGCACATGAACACAGTAAAATGCTTTTACCTATTAGTTGATAGTTGATATCAAAGGTGTGCCTAACTCCAAAATTTCTCACAGCACCCACTAACATCATGACACAAGTAACTTACCAAGTTAATTAGCTTCACCTCTCCCAAAGTAAAATCTTAAAGGTAGAACTACAATAGTGGCAAAGTTAACAGGAGTGATAAGGAAAACCCATGGGACTCTACCCCTCCAAAGTGGTTAAATGAGATCTTGAACAACCTGGATACTAAAGTTATCAGGGTATGTGTAAAGATGCAAACAAGGAATTAGGGAATTAGTGAGGACTAATTTAGAATTTAAGAGCTTCCCCTGGGTGGAGCCATACATTACATGTGTTAAGGGTTTGCTCACCAAAAATACTCAGTTTGTCATTGAAAGCACTTCACAGAAAATACATTCGTAGAAAGCAATCATCGAAGCTATAGTAATTAAGACAGTGTGGTGCTGGCGTAAGGATAGACATACAGATCTATGGAATAGAATGGAAAGTCCAGAAATAAACTCAGAAATACAATCAGTTGATTTTCAATGAGACAATTCAACAAGAGAAAGCATAATCTTTTCAACAAAAGGTGCAGGGACAACTAGAAAGCCAAATGCAAAAGAATGACATTGAACTCTTACTTCATACTATATATAAAAATTAATTCAAAATGGATTAAAGACCTAACAGTAAGAACTAAAACCACAAAACTCTTAGAAGAGTTTTGAAAATATTTGTAAATATTTCTAACACCGAATTAGGTAATGATTTCTTAGATATGACACTGAAAGTAAAAATAAATTGGACTTCATCAAAATTAAAAACTTTTGGTTCAAAGGGCACCATGAAGTGAAGATACAACCCACAGAATGGGAGAAAAAAATTGCAAACCATGTATGAGAAACTGTAACTAGTATACATAAAGAACTCTTACAACTCAATAATGAAGATACACAACCCAATTTAAAAATGGACAAAGGATTTGAGTGAACATTTCTCCAATGAATGTGTACAAGCCAATATATACATAAAAAGGTGTTAAACATCATTATCCATCAGGGAAATGCAAATCAAAACCACAATGTGATACCAGTTCACACCCACTAGGACAGCTGTAATCAGACAGATAGTAAGTAAGTGCTAATGAGGATGTAGGGAAATTGAACTCTCATGCATTGTAAAATGGTGCTGCCACTTTGGAAAATACAGTCCCTCAAAAGGTTCAACATAGTTCCCAAATGACCAAGCAATTCAACTCCCAGGCATATATCCAAAAATAAATAGCCACACAAAAACTTGTACAGAAATGTTCAAGAAACAGTATAACTCATATTAACCAAACAGTGGAAACAATCCAAATACTCATCAACTGATGAATCAATAAATAAAATGTGGTACATCTACACAATGGAATGTTACTCAGTAATAAAAAGGAATAACGTACTGAGGCATGCAACATGAACGAACCTGGAAAACATGAGGCTAAGTGAAAGTAGTCAGTCACAAAATACCACATACTGTATCATTCCATTTATATAAATGTCCAGAATGGGCAATTTTGGTGACAGAAAGTACATGAATACAGTAGACTCTCCACTAACTGGAACTCAAGTAACCTGCCCTCTCAAGCAACCGGCAAAAGTGCCAGTTGCTTGAGTTCTGGTTAACAGTCTATGTTTATCCTTCATCTACCAATTCCCATGGGTGCCAGTTAACTGAGAGTCTACTGTACCTGCCTTAGTGTTGAGGTGGGAGGAAGGGTGGAGTTAGCAGGAAATAAAGAATGTGTGCTAATGGGTAGAGTTTCTTTCTGGGGTGATAAATGTGTTCCAAAATCAACTGTGGTAATGGCTGCACAACTTTGTCAATATACTAAAAACCACTGTATTCTACACTTTAAATAGGTGATCTATATGATACATGAATTTTATCTCAATAAAGTTGCTATTTAAAAAAAGAACTATGCCAGGACAAATATCTACAGGATGAATGTTGATATTGGTATGTCATTTTAAAAGGTGACATTAAAATTCCAAACCCTTAAGCATGCTTAAAAGTACCGAAATGCTCCTCACACAAGTAAGCATTAATTTCTTATGTTTCAATTTTAGCCATCACTTTTAGAGCAATCAACACAAATGAAAGCATTTCTCAAATAATCCAGAAATTCAAATAGCATTTTATTCAAAATGAAATCACACTCAAGTAGAACCACATTTAACAATGAAGGTCCTATGGCTTACACACATCTGATCTGAGTTTTTGGACTAAGACCAAGGAGATGGACAGTTTGTTGTTAGCAGCCATTAAAATTGGCTGGACCAGATGAAGAAAAGGGACACAAACTATTTGTTTTCATTGATTTTCTGTCCACATTAATTTTTATTAAATGTCTGTTATAAAAGTACTCCGTAAATGAAACAAACTGGATTTTAAAAGGCTGTGGGTATGAGAGTTGTTACACAATCCACTCCAGTACCATACTATCCTTGTTTTTTTATCACAGTGAAGTTGAGCTCTAGTTTCAACCCAGTCTTGCATTCATCTGATGAACCGCATACCCTTTCCTGCCCATCTCATCCTGCAAATAGAAATCATACTTCTACGAGAATCACTTTTCTCCCCCAATTCCATGGTTCAAGAACAAATACTATGCCTTCAGAAGGTTATCCAGTATTTATGGATTTTAGTCAGAGTCCTTTAATCAGGCCTTTCCTTAAAGGAAGAAAATAAGGAACACTTCTTTTGCATGCCACTTATGTAAGACAAACTTCCTGCCTAGTGAAAGTACTAAACTAATTTAAACAAAGTGAGTGAAGTAAGGATAAAAATTTAGTAATGAGCCTTGGATTTGAGGTCCACCAGACATGCATCCTCAACTTACCTTCCCAGATTTCTCTTCCAGCACTCCTCCACCCACCTTAAACTCTAGGTAGGCTGTCTACAGACAACTCCCTGAATTTGGCTCACACTTTCCTGCCACCATGTTGTTGCTCACATGAAATACCGCCCTCCTTTCACCTTCATTAAATCTTTACTTGTTCACACCTTACTTCTCTTTCAAGTCCTCATGTAACTGTTCCTAATACTCCCTTACTCCAGGAGTAATGTAAATTCTGTGACACAACCTAGTCAGCAGTGACATACTATCATGGCACTGAGAGCACACACAAAAAGAACACAGGCTTAACTTAACTGTGTCTCCCCTTGTAGAATTTAAGATCTGTCTGGCAAGGTCTATAAAGTCTTAAAAGATTACAGTAATTGTTAATTAAAAGTATTACTCTGCTTTCAAGTTAAATAAAAAATTTTAATGCAAACATTCAATAGGGCATCTTTCCCATTGCTCCTAAGATTTCATCTCTTTCTGCTGCTGTAGGCATAGGTGGCTTCACTCCATTCTGTCTTCTCTTGACCATGACAGAATTCTGTGTAGGTTTAAAAGAAACCAAAATTAGTCATGTATTACACGCCAATATTTGCCAGTAATCTGTTATTGCTTTCTCAAAAAAGAAATTCTAAAAACCAAGTTTAAAAAACCCAAAAAATAAATTCTAGGACTCTAGATAACTAACAACAATTACATAGAAGTGATCATTCCCATAGGACTATGTTAATTGCAATTAGGATGGGGATATGCTGTTAACTAAAAGAGGACAAGTGTACAGTCCATTAATGAAACCAAAAATTAATTTAGCAGAGAGAAAAGAAGTACTTGGATCCAGTGCTCAGAGAAACAGAAATTACATACCAATATTTCAAGAAAAATGGGACCATTTCAACTACTCTGGGTGGTGGTGGAAGAGGTGGAGGCAGAAATGGAAGCCTAATTACATGTTAGGACAACTTATCCATTCTATTCATCTCCAAGATAACTAAAATTATAACAAGGTTATTGTTTAAGGGCTGCAGATATTCAAGAAGTCTGGCAGATATTCAAGAAGTCTGACAATTAAGTTCATGAATTCATCCTAGAAAACCTGCTACATATCTCACTGCTGAATATCACAATGGTCACCTTTGAAGTACTCCCCTTGGGAAGCTATACACTGACACCAGCACCTGGTCCACCCTTCAAAGCAATTTTGGAACCCTTTTCTGGAATGGCCATTAGAGTTGTCACTGTATGACCCTTGATGTCCTGAATGTCATCAAAGTGTCTTCAATATTTCCTTTATCTTCAGGTAAAGAAAAAAGTCATTGAGGCCAAATTAAATGAGCAGGGAGGGTGTTCCAATACAGCTATTTGTTTACTGGATAAAAACTCCCTCACAGACAGTGCCGTGTGAGCTGGACATTGACCAGATACAAGAGCCAAGAGTTGTCTTGTCGGCGTAAAGTTAACATTGTTTGCATCTTAAGTTTTTTACGCAGCCTTTTCAGCACTTCCAAATAGTAAACTTGGTTGACTGTTTGTCCAATTGGTACAAATTCATAATGAACAATCTTTCTAAAATCAAAAACTGTTAGCAACATGGTTATGACTCGATTGGGACTGACAAATTTTTTGGTCATAGAGAATTGGCTGACTTCCATTGTGCACTTTGATGTTTCGTTTCAGGGTTGTTATTAGTACACCCATGTTCCATCATCAGTAATAACAGAGCCCAAAACATTGTCTTGCCTCTCCAATCAATAGGTCTTGGAAAACTTCAACTCTCCTTTGCTTCATCGGTGAGCTCCTTCAGGACCATTTTTGCACACACATTTCTCATGCCAAGATTTTCAGTTAAGATTTTCCTGTTTCTCTACTGATGTTTACTCCATCCGCTATACTTCTCACAGTCTGCCGACAATTCTGACACACAATTTGATGAATTTTTGCAATGTTTCTGTCAGTTCTGCTCATTCCTGGCCACCCTGACCTTTCTTCCTAAGTGATGCTTTATTTCCCCTCAGAAAAAAAGTTTAATCCATTTGAACACTGTGATTTTCTTCATGTCATTACCTCCATAAACGTGGACTAACATGTTCTGATTTCATTTCCATTCTTGCCAAGTTTAACAAGAAATTTATTGTTTGTTTGTTGCTCTAATTCAAGCTCTAACATTTTCATGACAGCACAGAAAAACATGTAACAACAAACACCACTCAGTAAGACACCACTACATGTCAACAGCAGCACAGCTGTGAGACACGCATACCAAAGGTTATAAAACCTTACCGAGTTTTTGTTCAGCGTTGTCAATATAAGTGCATGGTGGCAAGTTTGCAAACTTAACTATATATACCTAGGATGACCCACTTATGTTGTAACTGCCTCCTTATAACTTGGAATAGGATGAGACAGCAAAGAAGAAACTCTCAAGGATCTTTTAGGGCTAAAATAACACACTGAAGATAAAGTGGAAAAGTTATGCTGCTCTACAGCTATCCCGAATAAAAGATTGTAGGTACTAATTTCAGGCTTTAGTTTCAAGCCTATGAGATGAGTTAGACTAACTCATCTAACCAAGCTAAACTTACCCAGAATTTCCGGCAGTTTTTGTACTTCAAGAAGTAAGTGGAACACCTTTCCCTATCATAGTTATTTTCATCCATACATCTGGAAGAAGCATCAGATTCCTTAAATATGTAAGACAGGCATCATTTAAGAGGTACAATAGGATCTAAAAAAAACTAAAAACCTTCTGAAACCGCTTCCCCCCAAAGCAGCTAATATGAAAGTTTCTTTTTGTTCATTTTAATGAACATTTAATGAATAAAACTGAATTATCTTTCCAACTATTCCAGCATTCATTCTGCTTGGGGCAGACCTCTTCCTTTTCATAGTCTGGGTCAGTTTTCTGAATATCTAACTACAGGAATTTGAGCTAAATCACTGACTGAGATCATTTAGCCCAGTAACCATTTAACAAAGAAGCTGAGTGAGACAAGGTGCAATGTGCTCAAAATCACTGCTGCACAGCTAGAATCAAAACCATCTCCCAACTCAGAATGCAGCTCTCCTGCCTTTCTAAGTTCTCACTTTGACTTGAATGTTTGGTGTTAATGCTGGTTTCTAGAGCCTAAATAAATCACTTGGTCTACAACAAGGCAACTTAAATTAATACCATCCACCTCAATGTAATTTTGGTTATCAGTCACTTCATTATGCAAGTAAATACACTACTGTGTAAACAATTTTAATAGATATCATTAATACCACTTCAAAACCAAAATGAGCAACACAGGACTATGAGATCAAAGGAGAGTAGCTGCCTGAGTTAAATCTAAGTCTAAACTGAAAGGAGATTGGATAACAAACTTCAAAGTGAAAGGTATGATTCTGAGGTCACCGAAAGGAAAGCTTTAACTAAAGGGGCAGGTAACTGGCTTCATAGACCTAAGAAACACATTCTACCAAAAGAGGTTTAATAAAAAAGTTAAAAATGAGGGGAGGGGGTGGGAGAGGAGGGGGGAAGCTAAATATAAGGTGATGGAAAGAGAAGTCACATTAGGTGGTGAACTTATTATATATAAAGTTGACAATGCACTGTAGAATTGTATGCCTGAAACCTATGTAATCTTTGCTAACAGATGTCACCCCAATAAGTCTAACAATAAAAATGAATTAAAAAAAAAAAAGAAAATGCAAAAAAAAAAAAAAAGTTAAAAATGTATTTAATATACAGAAAAAATCGAAATTTCTATGCCAAATAGAAATGAACGTATTTGGAAAATGCATATAAGATCAAAGAATATCATTTTTATAGCACCAGTCTGATAACTGCATTATTCAAGGGTTATAAAGTCACAAGTAAGTATTGCCAGTCATATCAAATAAATGCCAATAAAAGCTGATTACTACCACAAAACATTTTGTTTATATGATACCTTTGTGAAAAACCTATAGACTTTAAATAGGCTAATTCTATTATCAGCCTCTTACTCTCAGCCAGGTAGACTCAAGAATATGATGGAATTATTCTATTAAAACATGAATTTTAGTGACAGTCTAAAAAATACACTTTCCAACTTTCCATGTTTGAACTAAAAATTTTCCTCAGTTTTATATATGCTTGTCTAACATTACAGCAACAACTAAATGCTTGCCTATTATACAAATAAAGGAAACTTAAAAGAGATAAATCTTTGTTAGCTTTATGAATTTGTTAGAATTACAAATATCTAAAGATCCTCTAGCAAAATAAGGATACACTGGCTAGGAATATCTTTTTGTAAGAAATAACTTTAAAAGGAACTGCATAAAACAGAAATAGACTGGTATAGAACAAATGAATGTTTGCCAAAAAGTGGGTTGGGGGCAGGGGATGAGGGGATGGATGAAAATATGAAGGAGAAAAGAAGTCCAAACTTCTAGTCACAGGGATGTAATGTATGGCACAGGGAATACAGTCAATAATACCATAACAACTTTGTATGGTGACAGTAATTAGACTTATCATGGTGATCACGTCGTAAGGTATACAAATATTGAATCATGTTTTACACCTGAAATTAATGTATGTCAACTATACTTTACTAAAAATTAACTAAATTAATGCAAAATAATAATATATAAAAGTAGTTAAAAGATCTAAATGAATATGTACTGAATTTCTGGGTAGGAGAAAATGTAAAAATAGTATATTTTTTAGAATCCCATTAAAATTAAAAAGCAAATAAACTGAGAAAAACATTAGAAAAAAGAAATGCAGAAACACATCCCCAAAAATCAGGAATAAACTTGTTTTTCCAACTTAACAATCATGAAAATTAAAAGCAAACCACCTTACCAACAAGCAAGGATTTATGTCAGGATCTCTCAGCTTCCGTGCTACCAGGGGCATCCTAACAGTCTTCTCACTGCAGACACATTTGGGGGAACAGAGCTTATACAGGATGACAGAAAATGAATTAGTAAATCTCATTGCCCCATAAGTACTTGGAAGTTAATTTTGGCATAATTATTATGTAGTGCAGAATTTTATGTAGCCTCTGTATTTTGAGAATAAAGACCAATGTGTTTTTCCTTGGTATTGCCAGGGTGCCTGGGCACAAAGGCCATTTTTTAATATATCTACTGAAATTTGATTATAATGCCCAGAAAAATAGTTCAGCTATAATTCCGTTTTAGTTTATTCTTACTTCTAAAGGTTAAGCAATTAAATACACTAACAAAACCTAAGAATATACCATGCACTCTAACAATTACTTCCTTATTATACACTAATTATACAAAGTAAGTGTGGAATAATTTAGTACAATCCAACTTTAGCAAAAACATTTGTTAACTAAAGAACCTGTCTGTGTATAGCACTGAGGTGGCTAATATACTAAAACACAAAGTTACTGCTTAGTTGACATTTCAAAAAGTTAAAAAAAAAAAAAGAGTTGAAACTTTACATCCAGTGGCATCTTCTATTTAATTGATACTTCCCTGAGTTGAAGGAATCAGGGAATGCTACTATGTGTGATTCATCAATCTTTCAACTCAAGTTTTGAAGATACAACCTGTTGAAGTCTTTATTGATTAAAGATAATCACAGTCCCCTAAGAGCCAAGTTAAGTAATTCCAAGTCAAGGCACATACTCATATAGTAGGTATGTCAACTATATCCCAGGACAATTGCTCTCTGTAATGGAGTTCAACTGAAAATGGTATGCCTATTAGCTTCAAAGACATGTCATTAAAGGAACTAAAAGAAAAAATTTAAACCAAGTTAATTAACTTAAACATTTCAGTGATTTTTTTTGTTTCAACATATTGGTATACTATGCATGAGCCACCCACAAATATTTTAAATGCTCTGCACTAAGTTTAAGGAGCTGTTTTAACTTTTATTCCCAAATCCTGGTCTATCTGAATCATCTTCCACCTAAAGGCTGAAGAAGGCAGCAAATAATGTAGTATAACCTACAAAATGCCACAGAATAAAAACTATGCCAGTATAACCAGACAGAGGTCAGAATTTTTGTATGAAATGGTTTCCACTCCTTGTCAAAGATGGGACCATCAAAAACTGTAAAAGTAATGTTAAAAGAAATAAAGTACATTCAAGAAAAATAATCAAATCCTACAAGCTACTGAAAAGTAGAGGTATTCTTAATCAAGAGTCACCTAGTTTGGTTCTTCTATTATGGGCAAGATCACGTTGTCCAGGCCAAAAGAGACCAACCTTTGTAAAGAAGGATGGAAAAAAGTTTAGTCATTCTGGGGTTAACTTTTTTGCATCCACTAAGAAATCCTTATATTTTATAATGTTCATTGAACAATACATGATTATATCTAACTAACAAAAACATCCTGGCAAAAAGGAAATTCAAGATGCTGTTCAATCACATCTAAAAGCTTGACCTCTTCCTAGAGAGATGATCACAATTTTGCTTTTTACATCTATCCTATGATGTGAGAATACAGAATTCTCTTAGCTCTTCTTATTCCTTGGATTATAATCTCAATAAGATCAGACGCAATAAAAACGCAGGTTGCATTCCTTACACGAAAGCGTTCTACTCTGCAATTTATTATCATAAGTCAGGATTTAAAAATAACAGCTAGGTAATATCACATGCACCCCAATTAGGTTTGCAGCATGAGTTTATTCACATTTTCTTTCCTTTACCTTCCGAATTCTAAATACAAGTCAATCTAAGTTTGCATTTCCTAATTTCATCTTCTTTGCATAAATTCCTGATGTATTAACTGGAAATGTCAATTTACAGTAATAAGTGGGGCTAAAGGGCAAGATCAAGTGTTCTGTTGGGGAGGCCTCATCTAATTACTTCCTGAAGGTACTAAGGTACTAAACAAATGTTCCAACCTTCTTGACAGAAAGAAAACCAGAGTTAAAGGAGAGGCTGCATAAACACAGCCCCTGTGAGAAACAACTCTAAAATTTTCTCCAAAAGGCAAAGTACTTTAAAAAGTATTTATTTTCCATCCAGTTCAAATCCCCACCCTCCAAGTAGCTTTGAAAGGGAAGGGGGAAGGGACCTTCCTGAGCAAATCCATGCCACATGCTGGTCGGAGCCCAGGCAGGGTTTGTGGCTCTGATAAAATGCAAATGCAACTATTGGGAGAGTGAAACACATCCTGTGAGAACCTAAAGCCCTTCAACCACCGCTGGGTGCAGAGAGACAGGATCGGGAAGTCAGGGTGCCATACCGCAGAGAGGCAGGAAAATCTAATGCAAACACCGAAGAGATGCGAGTCCGAGACCTCGTTGCCTTTCGCGATGCTTCCTGTCCAACGGTGGACGGCGGGCACAGGTGACACAACACACCTTGCTTCGACCTTCGACAGTGCCCAGTGGGGTAAGGGGCGAGGAAAACACAGGAAACTGAGCGTAGTAATCGGCAATTACGCTTAGAAGTCCTGAAAGGAGTATGAAAAAAGAGCGGGGGGTGCCCAGGCAGAGGTCACCTTCTTCGCCCCCAGCCCGAACACACTCGTATGGAGGAGAGGGGAAGCAATGGAAAAGGGCCCCGCGCGGCGGCGAAGCCTGGGAGAAGCGGCTTCGCGCGGAAGTGGATTTGGGCCGCGTGGCGACTCAGATGTTGCCCTCTCTTCCCCGTTCCCTGCAGCCGCCGCGGAGGGAGGGGTGCGGGACCACTCACCTCGGGCAGCCGCTTCGCCAGAGCCAGGACGCTCTCCAGCTGCAAACACGTCAATGGCTCACGCAGCTGAACCTTAAGTAGCGCACATCCTAACTTGCTGCCCCCGCTCCCCAGTGGCCAGCAGCCCAATCGGCGCGCGCCGCTGCCAGACTGACAGTCGAGAGGGGCCCTGAGAGGCGGGGGCGGGCGGGTCTCGCCCCGCCCCCAGCTGG
>PVJL010012706.1:0-35772 GCA_004026885.1 Lyroderma lyra | reverse complement strand
CCTGCAACAATAAACTGTATAGAAGAAGACATTGGTACTAAACTTATAGACCTAGGACTCAAAGAAGACTTCATGAACCTGTCCTCAAAGGCAAGGGAAGTAAAAGCAAAAATAAATGAATGGGACTATATCAAACTAAAAAGCTTCTGCACAGCAAAATAAACCATCAACAAGACAAAGAGACAGCCAACTGAGTGGGAGAAAATATTTGCCAATAACGCATCAGATAAGAGTCTAATATCTAAAATATATAAAGAACTAATAAGACTTAACAACAAAAAAAAACAAACAACCCAATTAAAAAGTGGACAGAAGAACTAAACAGACACTTCTCCCTTGAAGAAATAACAATGGCCAGGAGACATATGAAAAAATGCTCATCCTCATTAGCTATCAGGGAAATGCAAATCAAAACCACAATGAGATACCACCTCACACCTGTGAGAATGGCTATTATCAGCAAGACAAGGAATAACAAGTGCTGGAGAGGATGTGGAGAAAAAGGAACTCTGGTACACTGCTGGTGGGAGTGCAAACTGGTACAACCACTGTCGAAGGCAGTGTGGAGGTTCCTCAGAAAATTGGGAATGGAGCTACCATTTGACCCAGCAATCCCCCTTCTGGGGATCTACCCAAAATTATATAATTTTTAAGTGATCTCGATAAGTCTAGTACTTACCTGACACTACATTAGTTATAATACTATTGACTATATTCTTCATGCTGTACTTCATATCTCTGTGAATATTTTGTAACTACCAATTTGTACTTTTCAATTCCTTCACCTATTTCAACCAGCACCAATGCCCCTTCCATCAAGTAACCATCAGTTTGTTCTTCGTATCTATGAGTTTGTTTCTATTTAATTTGTTCATTTATTTTTTTATATTTCATGTATAAATGAGGTCTGATGGTATTTGTCTTTCTCAGTCTGACTTATTTTAGTTACCATAATACTATCTATCTCCATTCATTTTTATAGATCTGAGTAATACACACACACACACATACATATAAATACACATATATACACACACATACACAAACACACATATGTACAAAATCAATATTTTTGTATCCATTCTTCTATTGATGAATATTTCAGATGTTTTTCTATCTTGGTTATTGGAAATAGTGCTGCAGTGAACATAGGAATGCATATATATATTTGAATTAGTGTTTTTTGAAATAAATATCCAGAAGTTTAATTGCTGGGTGATAAGGTAGTTCTATGTTTAATTTTCTAAGGAAACTCCATACGGTCTTTGATAGTGACTGTGCCAGTTTGAAATCTCACCAACAGTGATGAGTGTTTTATTTTCCACACATTCTTGCCAACACTTGTTTGTTGATTTATTGATGATGTTCATTCTGACAGGTGTGAATTGATACCTTCTTGAGTATTTAATTTGCATTTTCCTGATGATTAGTAACTTTGAGCATCATTTCATGTATCTATTGGCCATTGGTATGTTCTCTTTGAAAAAATGTCTACTCAGGTCCTGTGCCCATTCGTAAAATTTTATTGAAAACTCATATATCTCAACATCAAGAAATAAAACAATCAATTTAACGAATATCCAATGTATTAGTTATGAATTTCTTTTCCCATTTAGTAGGATATATTTTCAATTTTTTAGAGTGTTTTTTTAACTGTGGAGAAACTTTTTAATCTGATGTAATCTCTTTTGTTAATTATTATTTTTGTTTTTGTTGCCAGAAAAAAATATTATTAAGAGCAATACCAGAGACCTTACTGCCTATATTTTCTTCTAGGAGGTATATGGTTTTGGGTCTTACATTTAAATTTTTAATATATTTTGAATTTATTCTTATATATGAAATAAGACAATGGTGCAGTTTCATTTTATTGCATGTGTCTCTCCAGTTTTCAATGAACCATTTATTGAATAGACTTTCTTTATTTATATCCTTTATTGTGCTTACTATATTATATATATATATATATATATATATATATATATATATATATATATATATATATATATATATGTATATATATAAGAATGCTTAAGCAATTTAGTAAGAATTTATATATAAATTCTTACTAAATTGCTTAAGCATTCTAATTACCAGTGTTTTAAATTCTGTCTCTTGTAGGTTGATTGTGTCCATTTTATTTAGATCTTTTGAAATTTTCATTTATATGTTTTTTGTTTTATTTTGTTTTCTCATTTTGACTGGCTCTTTATGTTTGCTTCTATGTATTTGGTAACTCTGCTATATTATTCCGTCTTAGCTGTTGGTCTTATGTATAGTACATGTTCCATATGATTTAGTGGCTTAGTCTCTCTGATGACCTGTGTGATGTGTAAGGAGCCTGCCTTGTGTGTGTTGAGTGACTTCTTTTATTGTATTTGAGCCTTGATTGTTAATAGCAAGTCAGTGGGTTTGATTGACTCTTAGGCTGACTGACTGTAATTTTTTTTTATGCCTAGTGTATAAGCTACTGTGTGAGGGCTGACTCCTCAGGGAGATAGGTCCTAGTAAGTTTTTGTGTCTCTTGAACTTGCACTGTATGTTGCAGCTAGTGGGGATAATCAGGTAGTGCTCTGGTGTGCTTGAAACCAACTTCTGGGTGTGTTATTTATGGTACCTCTTGAGAGGTGCTCTTGTGCAGGCCAATTTCAGCCTTGCCTGTGACCAGCCCAGGCGTACCTGTTAAAAAAAAGAAGGATAAAGATTTATGCTGTTGGTTTTTTTTTTTCTTTACTGGATCTGAAGGCATGTGGGGTGTCCTCACTGTGTTCCCAGGCTTGTTGCCACTGTTTTCAAACCTAGGGCACATTAGCAAATGGCCTGAGACCCCAAAGCCTATTGCTACCTGCTGGCTGCCAGTAAGGCACAGGTAATGGAAAAGATGTCTTGAGTGCACTGGCTAGGCTGGTTAACCTGGTGTTGGCAGTACCCCCGGTGATGCTGCCTGAGATTCCAGGGGAGCACCGAAGTGTGGCCAGTGTTTTTCAAAGTTAATGCAGTTTCAGTGCTTGCACCAGTGTTGAGCATGTAGCCACTCTGCAAAATTCCCTGAGAACAGTGCAAGCTTTCACTTGCCTCAGGCCCACAGATCCCCAAGAACCACCCAAGGAAAACTGTAGCATAAGCTGAGGTTGTCCACCTGACACCCAAAAGTTTCAGGCTGCTGTGCAATGTCTTCTGTTGTACAAGCCTCCATCAGCTTGTGGAGCAAGGCCAGTTACCCAGGAGCTGAGAGTGCTGCTGGTGATAGAACATTAAATGGGTAGAACAGGGTCCCAGGGAGTCACCAAGTTTGGGCTTGCACAGATATTAGCAGACCAATGTGTTCTCAAGTTTGGTCCTATGGGAAAAACTCAAAACAGAAAAGATGGTGCCTGCCAGTGGCCTACATGTGAGGCAGGTTTTATACAAGGATAAAGACAGCTGTTCATATGGCCCTCACCCTGAAGGAATACAACTCTTTCTTTTCCTATATATCTCTAGATGCTCTCCAGTTCTGCCCTTCTTTTGGAGCTGAGGTTGAGTCATTACAAACGAGTGAGTCTGTGTGAAGGCCCATTAAGAGAACATCTGGGATTCCAACTGCCCTCCACCTCACTGGGATGGGTATAACCATCGCTGACTTTTACTGCAGATATTGTGGGTACTCCTCTTCTAAACACAGGAAGTCTAAACAGGGGAGCCTAGTATGGGACTAAAAATCCTCATCCTTCCAGCGAGGTGTTTGTCCTAGTGTTCAACCACTACCTGGGGTTTGGAGGTCAGCTTGTTTCACATCTTGGCCCCTTCTAGAAGTATCCATGTGGCCTTTAAAATATTTTTACTTATAGGGGTTCTGTTCAGCTAGTTTTCAGATGATTTTGAGGTTAATTGTTATATAATTTAGTTGCAATTTTAAGGTAATCATGGTAGGAGGTAACCACAGTGTTTAACTATTTGGCTATCTTGGACTATCTTATTTTTTTCTGCAGTGTATCATGTTAATCAATTTGTATATATTGAAGCAACCTTACATTTTAGGAACAAATCTCATTCAATTCTGGTTTATGATCTTATTGATGCATTGATTAATTAGGTTTGCTAATATTTTGGTGAGAATTTTTGCCTCTATGTTCATCAAGGTAATCTGCCTACAATTTTTTATCTGTAGGTCATGTCTTTGGTTTTAAAATCAGGGTAATTGTAGCCTGTAAAATTAGTTTGGAAGCTTTCCCTTCTTGTGAATTTTTGGAATCATTTGAAAATGACAGCTGTTAATTCTTCTGTGAATGTTTCTTAAAATTAATTGTAAATCCATCTACTCCACGAATTTTGTTTGTTAAACTTTTATGATTAGTGATTGGATTTTGTTAGCAGTAATCTCTCTGTTCAGATATTTTTCTTCTTCTTGATTCAGTCTTGGAAGATTGTATGTTTTTCATAATATATCTATTTCTTTTTCAAAGTTTATCAATATTTTTTATATTTTGAAAAAATTAGCTCTTGGTTTCATTGACCTTTTGTATTTTTAACTCTGTTTTATTTGTTTCCATTCTAATTCTTACTATATTTTTTTTTTTCTACTCAGTTTGGGCTTTGTTTGCTGTTTTTTTCTAGTGTCTGAAAGTGTAAGATTAGATTGTTTGAAATTTTGTTTGTTTCTTGCGGTAGGTGTATATTGCTATAAATTTTTTTCTTAGGATTGCCTTTACTGTGTCCCATAGATTTTGGGTAATTGTGTATTCAGTTTCATTTGTGCCAATGTAGTTTAGGATTTTTACTTTTACCTCATTGTTAAACCCATTCATTGTTTAATAGCAAGTTATTTAGCTTCTATGTGTTTGTGGGTTTTAAATTCTATTTTTTACACCACTGTGGTCTGAGAAGATGCTTTATATAATTTTAATCTTAATTTATTAAGACATTTTATGGTCTAATACGTGTTTTATCTTAGAAAATGTTCCATATGCTTATGGAAAGAATGTGAATTCTGCTGCTTTGGGGTAAAATTTTCTAACAATGGTAATTAAACCCATCTTGTCTAAAGTGTCATTTAAGGTTTTTTTGTTTGTTTGTTTTTCTGAAAGGTCTATTTATTAATGTCAGTAAAGTTTCAAAATGCCCTAATGTAACTGTATTACTGTCATTTTTTTCTATTTATGTCTGTTAATATTTGCTTTTTGTATTTAGGTGATTTTATATTAGATACATGCATGTTGAAAAGTTCATATCTTCTTGTTAAATTTATTTTATAATTATTAAATAACATTTTTGTGTCTTTTAAAATTATTTTTATTGAAAATAAAGCTGCAATACAATATTATATCAGTTTCATGTGTACAATATCATTATTCAACATTTACATACCTAAAATGTGATAGCTATGATAAGCCCAGAAAGCATCTGACAGTGCTCCTTGCTGTCACAGTATTAATCTGTATTTCCTATGTTGTATATTACATTCCCATGACTTCTTTTTTTAAATACCTAAAAATTGTGGACTTCTTATTACCCTTCATCTTCCCTCTTATTTTAGTTTTTCAATTACAGTTGACATTCAATATTACTTTATATTAATTTGAGGTATACAGCATAGTAGTTAGAAATTTGTATAATTTAAAAAGTGATTTATTATAATCTTATTGTGTATATTTGCTGTGCTTTATTTTACATTGCCATTACTTTTGTCACTACCAATTTATGCTTCTTAATCCTTTTACCTTTTCAACCTGTACTTATACTCTTCTTTCATCTATCACTTTGATAATTCTAGTACCCATCTAATACCATATGTACAAGGTCTGACAATTAAGTTTGTGAACTTACTACTGTGCACTTACATTGGCAGCACTGTGCAAACAATTTAGTAAGGTTTCATAACCTTGGTATATCTGTGTCTCATAGCTCTGTTCGTTTCAATGTGTGGCAGTGTCTTGCTAAGTGGCATTCATTATTTTTATTGCATGTTTTTGTATGCTGTTGCAAGCATGTCAGAACTTGAAGTAGAGCAACAAACAAATATTAAATTCTTGTTAAACTTGGCAATAGTGGAAATTAAATCGGGGACATGTTAGTCCAAGTTTATAGGAAAAATGCCATGAAGAAAATGGCAGTGTACAAATGGATTAAACATTTTTCTGAGGGGAGAGAAAGCACTTCTGATGAAGAAAGTTGAGGACATGCAGTAAGAAGCAGAATTAATAAAAACATTGCAAAAATTAGTCTAATTGTGTGACAAAATTATTGGCTGACTGTGAGAAACATAGTGAACCAAGTAAAGATAGAGAAACAGGAAAATCTTAACTGAAAATTTTGGCATTAGAAAGTTGTGTGCAAAAAGTGGTCCCAAAGGAGCTCACAGATAACAAAAGCAAAGAAAAAGTCAAAGTTCGCCAAGACCTTTTGGAGAGTCAAGATGGAGTTTTGGGCCATGTTATTACTGGTGATGAAACATGGGTGTACCAACACAATCCTGAAACAAAGCATCTAAGTGCACAATGAAGGTGAGCCAATTCTTCACAAGAAAATTTCCATTAGTCCAAATTGAATTGAAAAATATTGCTTAATTATTTTGATATTAGATAAATTGTTTATTATAAATTTGTTTCAACTGGACAAACAGTCAACCTAGCTTACTATATGGAAATGCTGAAAAGACTGCACAAAAAAGTTAGATGAAAATGACCTGAACTTTTCACCAACAACACATGGCTCCTGTATCACAATAATGCACAAATTCACGTGGCACTGTCTGTGAGAGAGTTTTTAGCCAGTAGACAAATAACTGTATTGCAACCAACCTCCCTACTTACCTGATACAGCCCCAATGAATTTTTGTTTACCTGAAGATGAGGGAAATATTTAAAGGAAGACATTTATATGACATTTAGGGCATCAAGTGTAAAACAACAAAAGTGCTGATGACCATTCCAGTAAAGAGTCCCATCATCGCTTTGAAGGGAGGAGTAGGCACAGGTGTCAGTGCATAATTCCCAAGATGGGTACTTCGAAGTTAAGTGACCATAGTGATATTCAGCAATGAGTTATGTAGCACTTTTTCTCGGATTAGTCCATGAACTTACTTGTCAAACCTTGTACTTTTTATAATATTATAGACTATGAGGGCTGTCCAAAAATACCCACCCATAAATGTCTCTTTTTTTTAATATATATTACATAGCTGGATACTTTCCAGACAGCTTGTGGATTTCTTATGCAATACCCTACATTTTTATTACTACTTTGTAACAACTAATTTGTATATTTTATTCCATTCCCTTTTTTACCCAATCTCAATCCCTTTTCCATGTGGAAGCCATCAAATTGTTCTTTGTTTTATTTTGTTGTATATTTTTTAGATTCCACATATAAGCAAAACCACATCTGTCTTTTTCTGTCTGATATAATCAACTCAGTACAATGCCATCTAGGTCCATCTATTCTGCCACAGATAGCAAGAAACCATTCATTTCTATTGCTGAGCAACATTTTATTGTATATATGTACCAACTTCTTTTATCTTTTCATCCATCAATGGACACCCAGTCTGCATCCACATCTTAGCTATTGTAAATAATGGTGCAATGATCATGTGGATACACATGTTTTCCTAAAGTATTTTTTGTTGCTGTTTCTTCAAGTAAATAATGAGAAAGGGGATGATTGGGATCTTTCTGTCTCCAGTTATTGCCTTTGTTTCAAAGTCTATTTTGTCTGATATAAGTACTACTAATTCAACTTTTTTATTGTTGTGATTTTCTCCACTTTCATAAAAACTTTTTCTATTTTTTTTAACTTTTAGTCTGTGTGTGCCTTTCAATCTGAAGTCTCCTTAGGGTAGCATATTTAAGGGTCTTGTATTTTATCCATTCAGCCACACTACCTTTTTGTTTGGAGTATTTAATCCATTTTCGTTTAAAGTAATTGTTGATAGATATGTACTTATTTTCATTTCATTATTCTTATTTTTTTATCTGGATTTTTCCTTGTTAAAGTTATCTTTCTAATATTTCTTGTAATACTGGTTTGGTGGTAATGAACTTTTAAAACTTTATTCTTGTTTGGGAAGCTTTTTATCTGTTTTTTTTATTCTAAATGTAACCTTGTGTAGAATACTCTTGATTATGGGTCTTTGCTTTTAATCACTTTGAATATTTCCTGCCACTTTCTTCTGGCCTGCACAGTTTCTGAGAAATCAGCTGGTCATCTAATGGGAACTCCCTTGTAAGTAACTAATTGGGTATCTCTTGTTGCTTTTAGAGTTTGATCTTTGTGTTTAACTTTTGCATTTAAGTATAATATATCTTGGCATGGGCTCATTTGGGTTCATCTTGTTTGGGACTTTCTACATTTCCTAGGCTTTTATATTTATTTTCTTCACTAGGTTAAAGATGTTTTTCATCATTATTTTTTAAAATGTGTTTTCAATTCCTCACTCATTCCTTTCTTCTTCTGGCACTCCTATGATGCAAACATTGTTATGCTTGATGTTGTCCAAGAAGTCTCTTAAACTAATATAATTTTTATTATTTAATTCTTTTTTTGGTTTTCTGATTTGTTGTTTCCTGCTACCTCGTCTTCCAAATCACTGATTTGGTCATTTACTTCACCTAGCTATTTGTTGATTTCTTCTAGTTTATTTTTTATTTTAATTATGCTTGCTATCTGTATTTGGAAGTTCTCATTAGGTTCTTTATCCATCCTTTTAACCAGTGTTTTGAACTCCATCTCTGGTAGATTTATTGCTTCTGTTTTGCTATACTTTTTCTGGAGTTTTCTCCTGTTACTTCATTGGAAATGTATTTCTTTGTTTTTTTATTTTGCCTCTCTCTCTCTGTTTGTTTCTATGTATTAGCTAGTTTTGGTACATCTACTGGTCTTGCTTAGTGGCATTATGTAAGATTTGCTTTGTGAGATTCAGTGGCACAATCTTCATGATCACTTATGCTGGGTTCTCCAGGGGTGTCCCTTGTGTAGTTTGTTTGTTCCTTCTTGTTAAAGTTGAGCATTGGTTGCCAATGACAAATCAGTGGATGAGATTTACTCAAAGCTGACTGGCTGTGGGAGTTTGGCACTGTCCATATCTAATGGGTTGCTGTTCAGTGAGATTATATAATGGAGTGAGATTCACCCTAGTCTCTGCTGCCTGTTGCGATTGCCCATTAGGTGTGTCCTTTGTGGGGCTAATTGGGTAGTGCTCTGCTTTGATCTGAAGCCAAAGTTCAGTAATATTAGTTTGGGGGCTTCTTGGAATAGTCTCTGGTGCAGATCAAGGTCAGTCATCGCTTATGATCAGCCAGGAACTTCCTAGTAGGAGCTACAAGGCAATCCATGATTTGTCACTTCCTTTGCTAGACTTGAAGGTGCATTGGAGAGGCCACACTATAAACTGAGGACTGCTGCCATCAGAACTGGGTCTGGCGTAGGTCCTCAAATAGCCCAGACACTCTAAGGCCTGTTGCCAGCTTCTGGCTCTTGTAAGGCTCAGGCACTGATATACCTTACTGCTAAATGTAGTTGGGTGTACTGTGGTCTTAATGCATCACCACGTTTGAGTGAACAGAACTCATCAGACCAATTGAGATTCAGAATTGACCATAGGTATGGGGCTCAATACAGACAAGATGGCACCTGCCTGCTGGCAGCACAGGAGGAGTACTCCAAACAGGGAAAATAGCAACTGTCCCGCCAGTTATCACCCTGAAGCCACAAAACTCAGTCTTTCTTTTAATGTCTCTGACACTCCCAAATCACTGTTTATCCGCTGGAGCCCAGGGTAAATGCCTGTGAGTGAGTGTGTGTGTGCCTTTAAGGAGACATCTAGGTTTTCCACAGGCTTCTTTCTCACTCAGGCAGTCAAAATCCTCATTTCAGTTATAATATTCTTTATTTCTAAAAGTTCTTTTTTTATGGTTACTATGCTCTTTTTTGTGCTTACTAGTTTTGTTGATATTCTCACTATGTTTAGACACCAGTGTCTAAGTCTGTATGTGATATATTCCTTGCTTTTATTTAATTTTTTTCTGACATTTTCTCCTATTCTTTCTTTTGGGACAGGTTTCTTTTTTTTCTTATTTTGGCTGCCTGTGTTTGTTTCTATGTATTTGGTTAATCTTTCTATATCTTTCTGTCTTGATAGGTTGGTTTTATGTAGTAGGTTTCCCATTGGTTCCAGTGGCACAATCTCTCTAATTACCTGTGATGAATGTTTTAGCACTATCAGTTTTGTGGGTATGTGTACTCTTCTTTTGTAGTTCAGCTTTGATCAGTATTGGCACATCAGTTGCTATAATTGATTGAGGTTATTGGCTGTGAGTATTGACCACAACCACAGAATATAAGTTGCTGTGCAGGGATTGATTCTATGGAGCAGAATTTGATCAGTAGGCTCTGGTGCATGCTTATTCCATTTGTAGGGATGTCTGGATTGTGTCCTCTTGTTGTCTAAAACCTGCCACCATGTTTATTGTGGCTTTCTGGGAGAGTGTCCTATGCAGGCTAAGGTCAGCTGCTATCTGTGATCAGCCTGTGTTTATCTGGTAGAAGCTACCTGTGGTTGGTCACTCATGGAGCTGAACATGGAAGTGCATGGGAGAATCCATATTGTGAACTGAGGTTGGCCCCTAACAATACCCGTCCCAGTGTCGCTATACAAACGTCTATGAAACCCCAAGGGCTGCCTCCGTTTTTTGATTGCCCATAAGACTCAACTGCTGAAAGAACCTTCTGCACTAGGTGAGTTAGTTGAGGTGAGAGTCTTAGGGTGGTATGAATGGTGTTCACCATGTTAATGTAGATTCATATTTGGTGCCAGTTCTGAGCTAGTGGCCACTCAGCAAAAACCTCAGGGTACATTGAGGCCAATTGCTGCTTGCCTCAGGACCCACAGAAACCTGATTATTTCCTTTGCTGTGCAGAAGCTTTTAAGTTTGATATAGTCCCATTCATTTATTTTTGCTTTTAATTCTCTTGCCTTTGAGGTCAGGATCAGGAAGTCCTCCTTGAACTTGAGATCTCTAAGTGCAGTACCAATGTTTTCTTCTACACAATTTATTGTTTTGGGACTTATGTGATGATCTTTAATCCATTTTGAATTAATTTTACTATATAGTGACAGTTAACAGCTCAGAATCATTCTTTTGTTTATGGTTTTCCAGTTCTCCCAGGATCATCTACTGAAAAGGCTTTCTTTACCCCATTGTATGGTTTTCGCTCCTTTGTCAGAAATTATTTGTTCATATATTTGTGGATTTATTTCTGGGTTTTCAATTCTATTCCATTGGTTTATATGTCTGTTTTTCTGCCAATACCCAGCTGTTTTGATTGTTGATGTGTTGTAGTATTAATTGAAGACAGGTAGTGTGATACCTTTAGCCTTATACTTTTTAAGTAGTATTGCTTTGGTGATTCAAGGTCTTTTGTGGTTCCATACAAATCTGATACTATTTTTATCTATTTCATGGATGTATGTTTGTGAGATTTTAATGGGAATTGCATTAAATCTCTATATTGCTTTGGGCAATATGGCCATTTTAACAATGTTAAGTCTTTCTATACATGAACACGAACTATCTTTCCATTTTTTGTGTCCTCTTCAATTTCTTTCAGAAGTATATTTCAGTTTTTCATGTATAAGTCTGTCACATTCTTTGTTAAGTTAATTCCCCGATATTTTATTCTTTTTATTGTGATCACAAAAGGTACTGATTCTCTCATTTCTTTTTCTGAACATTTGTGTACATAAATGCAATACATTTTTGTATGTTGATTTCGTATCCTGAGACTGTATTCATTTATTGTTTCTAATAGTTTTCTGGTAGAGTGTTTAAAATTTTTTATATAAAAGATTAGGTCATCTGCTAATACTTACAGTTTGACTTCTCTACAAATTTGGTATGCTTTTCTTCTTTTCTTTTACCTGATTGCTTTAGCTAGAAATTTCAGCACCATACTGAATAGCAGTGGTGACAGGGGGCATCTCTGTTTTGTTCCTGATTTTAGGGAAATGAACTTCAGCTTTTCCCCATTCAGTATGATATTAACTGAGGATTTGTCATATATGGCCTTTATTATATTGAGGTACTTCTCTTCTATTCCCATTTCATTTAGTGTTTTGTTCATAAATGAATGTTGGATCTTGTCAAATGCTTTTTCTGCATCAATTGATATGATCATATGTTTTTTATCTTAGTTTGTTTATGTGGTGTATCACATTAATTGAATTGCACATGTTGAACCATCCTTGTGCTCTTGGGATGAATCCCACTTGATCATGGTGTATAATCACTTTGATGCATTGTTGTAGTCTATTTGTTAATATTTTCTTCAGGATTTTTGCATCTGTGTTCATTAGAGATTTTGGTCTATAGTTCTCTTTTTTGTGTGTTGTCTTTATCATGCTATGGTATTAGAATAAGGTTGGTTTTGTAGAATGAGTTGGGAAGTATTGCCTGTTCTTCAATTTTTTGGAAGAGTCTGAGGAGGATAAGCATTAATACTTCTTTGAATGCTTGGTAAAATTACTTTGTGAGAACATCTGGTCTGGAGCTTTTGCCACTGAGGAAGTTTTGGATAATTGTTTCAATTTCTTTATTGCTGATTGGTCTATTTAGATTATCCAGTTCCTCCTGATTCAGCCTAGTACACTACATGTTTCTAGAAACTTGTCCATTTCTTCTAGGTTGTTAAATTTGGTAGCATGAAGCCTTTCATTATATTTTCTTATGTATTTCTGTGGTAACAGTTGTAATTTCTCTTCTTTCATTTCTAATTTTCAATATTTGTTCATCCTTTGATTAGCTTAGCCAGCAGTTTGTCAATTCTATTAATTTTTTCAAAGAACCGCTTTATTACATTAATTTTTTCTATTGTCTTTTTGTTGTTAATTTTGTGTGTCTTTGCTTTAATTTTTATTATTTCTTTCCTTTTGCTTATTGTGGTTTTTTTTCTTTCTTCTTTTTCTAGTTCTTTAAAATTGAATGTTAGGATATTTACTTCTGATTTTTTTTTGTGTGTCTTAAGATAGACCTGTAATGATATAAATTTCCCTTTTACTATTGCTTTTGCTGCCTCTTAATAATTTTAATACATTTTATTTTCATTGTTTTTAGTTTATATTTATTTATTTAATTTATATTTTTTATTTATTGAGGTGACAATGTTGAGTAAATTTATTTATTTATTTTTTTTAAATTCATTTTTATTGTTAGACTTATTGGGGTGACATCTGTTAGCAAGGATTACATAGGTTTCAGGCATATAATTCTACAGTGCATTGATGTTGAGTAAATTTAGATAGGTAAGGGAGAGGGTAAGATGGCAACCAGGGAGGAGATCCCTAAAACATCTTCCAGAAAACACAATTAAACAGCCATCCAGAAGCTAAGAAAGAACACCTTGAATGAAACAGTGACAACTAAGAAATCCACGCATCACAAGAAAACACCTGAAGGTTAGAGAAAGTGGGGCCTGTGGGAGAGAAGGGAGGGAACAGAGATGGGTTGCAATAGGGCCTTATCATTGCTAACAAAAGGAACTAGAAAGAAATCAAGGAACATCAGAATACATGGGTGGAAGGAGGCCAAGAACTGACAAGAGTGAAAGCCAGAGTGGTGCAACACTGGGAGATCATGAAGGAGCTGGATCTTAATGCAGCATGTTAGGGACAAAGTTTGGGAGCCAGCCTCTGAAACTCTTAAGTAACATGAAAGATGAAGAAGGACTCTAAAGAGCCACAGTCTGAAATAAAGGGCCAGATACAGGGCCTCAGCTCCCAGCACCCATGCAACCCACAACTCGTGTGATCATGTGCCTCCTTCACAGGCCTGTAGTTCCTGGAGCTAGGCAGAGGTGTGCTGGCTACTCTCATACAGACTGTGACATCAGTCCCATGGCTTTAGACCTATGGCCGGTGGATGCCTGGCACCCTCACTTGGCGCACACACAAAGTCCAGACCATGGTGTGCATACCCAGCACCATCGCCCACAACTGGAGATCTTGTAGGGCCTATGGGTTCTGGTCCGTGGAGCACTCACATCAAACGTGCTTGACCCATGCACTCACGTGCACCTGGCGATCTTGCAGGGCCTGTAGATTCTGGCCCGCATAGTGTGTGCATCCAGTGCCATTGCATAGCACTCTCACATGGCCTGTATTTCCAGACTTGTTCTGTGTGTGCTCCCAGTGCCCTCATGTGGTGCAAGCTTGCAGACTCAGCCCAAGCAACTGCTATGGAGAGGAATTGCTGGAACGTATCTAGGGTAAAGCTCTGCAGAGGGAAGAGAGGCAGATTTGACAGTGTTTGACCCAACCAGTGAGAATGGCCTTGGTCTACATCCCATCAGCCTCCCTTGGTCTCCCACAGCTTCCCCAGCAAAGGGTAGAAGGTGGAGCTGCCCCAGCACACATTTTGTTGGCCTCTCCCCTCTACTACAGCCTCCCTAACAAACTGCAGAATGCAGAGAAACTGTGGATTGATGTACCCCACCTCCCCATGCAGCTGAAGACCAGAGATAAGGCTTAAACACCTCCCATCTCTCCCAAAACTTGCCCCCACAGTGCTACCTTCTGTCTGCTGGACACCTAAAAAATACTAATCAGAGAAAGAAAGAGAGCTCCTGGGCTCTGCCAAATATAAAGTCCTTATGCCAAAGAAGAAGTACACAGCAGAAAATATGAGTACCTTAGGGTTTAAAGTGGCTCAGAAAGAACATGAAAAACCTCCAAAAAAGGATCTCATATACCTAGAAATTTCTAAACTAAGTGAAAGAGATTATAAAGTAGCCTTTCTAAAGGCTCTGAGAGAAAGGACAACATACTGGCAAGAACACCAAAGCAGAGATGAGTAATCTCAGAAGGAAAATCCATACAAAAACAATACCAACAAAAAACAATTTAGCAAAGAAATTGAAAACATAAGAAAGAATGAGATGGAAATTTGAGAAATAAAAGAAGTGAGAAATGAAATAACTGCCATAGGAAACAGGGCCAACCAAATGGAGGAAAGAAGTAGTGACATCAAACATCAAAGAAACATCTCAGAAAAGGAAGGTAGGGAATATAGAACCAAAAGGATTGAAAGAACTCTGAAAGAACTATCTGACTCCATGAGACAAAGCAACATCTGGATAATAGGATTAGGAAAAAGAACAGAGCACTCTACAAAGAACATACTCAAAGAAATAGTAGATGAGAACTTAACAAAGTTAAGGAAAAATCTGGAATGCCAAATTCAAGAAGAAAATAGATCCCCTAGATACCTGGACCCTCATAGATCTACTCCAAGACACATGGTACTAAAGATGTCAAAAACTGAAGACAAAAAGACAATTCTCAAGGCAGTTCGGGAAAATAAATCCATAAACTTTAAAGGAAAATCTATCAGGCTGGCATCAAACCTCTCAACAGAAACCCTACAAGCCAGGAGGGAGTGGAATCACATATTCAAAAGTTTAAAAGAGAGAAACAACCAGCCAAGAACAAATTATCCAGCAAAATTATTCTTCAGATATGAAGGAGGAAATAACACCTTCTCAGACAGACAGAAGCTGAGGGAATTCATCACAATGAGGCAGGCACTTCAATAAATATTGAAGGACGCTCTTTAACTTGAAACAAAACATCAGGACAAATGGAATAGATTTGGGGAAATAAGAAAGAAACAAAAATAAAACAACAATAACAACAAAAAAGTAATGGCCAAAGGAAATCCTCACATACTGATCATCACTCTAAATGTTAATGGACTGAACTCACCAATAAAAAAACACAGAGCAGCAGACTGCATTAAAAAATAAAACCCACTCATATGCTGTCTCCAAGAGACACATCTCAACCATAAGGACAAACACAGACTAAAAGTGAAAGGATGGGAAACAATACTTAAAGCAAATGGTAACCAGAGAAGAGCAGGAGTTGCTATACTGATATCTGATGAAAGAAACTTCAAGGTAAAAAAGATAACAAGAGGCAAAGATGGACTTTACACAGTGATAAAAGGCACAATACAACAACAAGATTTCACACTAAATAATATATATGCTCCCAACCAGGAAGCACCAAAATATACAAAGCAACTACTAACCGATCTGAAAGGAGAAATGGACAAAAATACAATCATTGTGGGAGACTTAAACTACCCATTAACAGCCATGGACAGATCATCCAAACAGAAAAACATAAGGAAATATTAGCTCTAAATGATACATTACAGTAATTGGACATAATTGACATTTAGAGGACACTTCATCCAGCAAAAAGAGACTATAGCTTTTTCCTAGAGCACATGGAATATTCTCAAGGATAGACCACATGCTAGAACACAAAAGTAGCCACAGCAAATTCAAGAAGATCTAAATCATACCAAGGGTTTTCTCAGACCACAAAGCTTTGAAATTGGAGATCAACTGTAAAAGGAAAGCAGAATAAACCGCATATACATGGAGATTAAACAACATCTTATTTTAAAATTACAGGATAAAAGAATAAAAGAAGAGATTTAACAAAATATAAAAATTAATAATAATGAAAATATAACATATCAAAATTATTGGGACACAGCAAAAACAGTAATAAGAAGTAAATTTATATCATTACAGGCCTATGTTAAGAAACAAGAAAAATCACCAGTAAACACCTTAACATCCCATCCCAAAGTACTAGAAGAAGAAGAGCAGACAAAACCCAAAGTCAGCAGAAGAGAAATAATAAAAATTAAAGTAGAGCTAAACCAATTTGAAAACAGAAAGACAATAGAAAAATTAATATTACAAAGAGTTGGTTCTTTGTGACAGTCAACATAATTGACAAACCTCCTGGCTAGACTAATCAAAGGAAGAAAAGAAAGAACCCAAATATCCAAAATTGGAAATGAAAGGGGTCAAATTACCACTGATAACTCAGAAATACAAAGGGTTAAAAGAAAATATTATGAAGGGCTTTATGCCACTAAATTTAAGAACCTAGAAGAAATGAACAAGTTTCTAGAAATTTATATCCTACCTAGACTGAACCAAGAAGAACAAAATAATCTAAATAGAACATTCAATAGTAAAGAAATTGAAGTGACTATCCATAACATCCTTAGAGACAAAAACCCTGGACCAGATGGTCTCACCAATGAGTTCTACCAAGCATTCAAAGAATTAACAACTGTGCTCCTCAGACTCTTCCAAAAAATTGAAGATAAAACAATACTTTCACTCATTCTATGAAGCCAACATTAACCTAATACCAAAGCCTGGTAAAGATAATACACACAGAAAAAGAAAACTATAAAAAATATCTCTGATGAACACAGATGCAAAAATCCTAAATGATACATTAGTAAATAGAATACAACAATGCATCAAAAATATTATATATCATGATCAAGTAGGATTTATCCCATGAGCACATGGATGGTTCCACATATGAAAATCAATCAATATGATATACCACATAAACCCAATAAAAGATAAAGACCATATAATCATATCAATTGACACAGAAAAAGCAATTGACAAAATACAACATTCATTTATGATCAAAACACTGAAAAAATAGGTATAGAGAAAAAAGTATCTCAACATAATGAAGGCCATACATATGACAAACTCTCAGCTAACATCCTACTGAATGGGGAAAAGCTGAAGCTTATTCCCTTAAAATCAAGAACAAGACAGGGATGCCCCCTGTCACCACTGCTATTTAATATAGTAGTGGAAGTTCTAGCCACAGCAATCAGGCAAGAGAAAGAAATAAGAGGTATCCAAATTGGGAAAGAAGAGGTCAAATTGTCATTCTTTGCAGATGACATGCGTTTTTATATAGAAAATTCCAAAGACTCCATGAGGAAACTATAAGAAACAATCAATAAATACAGTGAAGTCACAGGATGTAAAATGTATAAAAATCAATAGCATTCCTATATACAAACAACAAATCTTCAGAAAAAGAAATGAGGGAGTCAATTCCTTTTGCTATCACAACAAAAAGAATAAAATACCTGGGAATTAACAAAGAATGTGACAGACTTATGGACAGAAAACTATAAGACACTTTTGAAAGAAATTGAAGCAGACAGAAAGAAATGGAAAGATATTTTCTGTTCATGGATAAGAAGACTAAACATTGTTAAAATGTCCATTTTGCCTGAAACAATGTACAGATTTAATGCAATGCCTATCAAAATTACAAAATCATACTTTCATGAAATAGATAAAAGAATTATCAGATTTATATGGAACCATAAAACACCTCAAATTGCCAAAGCAATATTACATAAAAATAATAAGGCTGGTGATATTACACTCCCCAACTTTACTTTATATTAAAAAGCATTAATAATCAAAACAGCTTAGTATTGGCAGAAAAACAGACACATAGACCAATGGAATAGAACTGAAAACCTAGAAATAAATTCATAAAGTTATGGACAAATAATTTTTGATATAGGAGCAAAAAATATGCAATGGGGAATAGACAACCTTTTCAGTAGGTGGTGCTGGGAAAGCTGGAAAAACATATGCAAAAGAATGAACCTGAGCTGTGAACTCTCACCATATACTAAAATCAACTCAAAATGGATTAAAGACCTTTATATAAGACCTGAAACAAACTGTATAGAAGAAAACATAGGTACTAAACTTATAGACCTAAGGGCTCAAGGAAGACTTCATGAACTTGACTTCAAAAGCAAGGGCAGTAAAAACAAAAATAAATGAATGGGATTATATCAAACTAAAAAGCTTCTGCACAACAAAAGAAATCATCCACAAAGCAAAGAGATAGCCAATTGAATGAGAGAAAATATTTGCAAATAATGCATCTGATAAGGGTCTAATATCTAAAATATATAAAGAACTAATACAAGTTAACAGCAAAAAAACAAAAAACCCAATAAAAAATGGTCAGAGGAATTAAATAGACACTTCTCCCATGAAGAAATACAAATGACCAGCATACATATGAAAAAATGCACATCCTCATTAGCTATCAGGAAAATGCAAATCAAAGCCACAATGAGATACCACCTCACACCTGTTAGAATGGCTATTTTTATCAACAAGACAAAGAATAATAAGTGCTGGATAGGATGTGGAGAAAAAGGAACTCTTGTACACTGCTGGTGGGAGTGCAAAGTGTGGATGTTTCTCAGAAAATTGGGAATGGAGTTACCATATGACTCAGCAATACACTTTCCTGGGATCTAGTAAAAAAACTTGAAAACCTTAGTTTGCATAGACTTATGTACCCCAATGTTCATTGCAGTGCTGTTCACAGTGGCCAAAACATAGAAATAACCAAAGTGCCCTACAACAAATGACTGGATATAGAAGCTGTGGCACATATGCACAATGGAATACTACTCAGCTATTAGAAAAGATGAAATACTGCCATTTACAACAAAATGGATGGACCTAAAGATCATCATGCTAAACAAAATAAGCCAGATATAAAAATAAAAAACTGTATGACATCACTCATATGCAGAATATAAAACTGAAAGCAATAAAGAAAAAAATGAACAAACAAAAAACCCATGGACACAATGAATAGTTTAATTTTGATTTGAGGACAAGTGGGGAGAGGATGGGAGAAGAGGAAGGGGTGGGACAGGAGGGAGGGGGAGATAAATATAAGGTGATGGAAAGAGAACTCAAACTGGGTGGTGAACTTATTATACAAGTTGATGATGCAGTGTAGAATTGAATACCTGGAATTTATGTAATCCTTGCTAACCAATGTCACCCCAATATGTCTAACAATAAAAAAATATTAAAAAGTTACATAGGTATCATGTGTACTATTCTACATTATATCTTCATCACTTAGAGTCACTTCTCTTTCCATCACCATATATTTGTGTCCCTGTCCCTTTTGCACTACCTCTGTCCCTGCTTACCTTCAGGTAACTACTAAATTATTGACGGTGTCTATGAAATTTGTTTCTTTGTTCCTTTGGATTCTATGTTAATAATCAAATTAAATTTCTCCATCCCTTTTCTTTATTTCACTCACTCTCTTATGCCTCCTCCCATAATAAAGAAGTCCCTCTAACATTCTTTGTAGTACTGGTTTGGTGGTGATGTATTTCTTTAACTTTCTTTTATCTGAGAAGCTCTTTATCTGTCCTTCAATTTTGAATGCTAGCCTTGCTGGATACATTAGTCTTCATTGCAGATCCTTAGTTTTCATCATGTTGAATAATTTCTGCCAATCCCTTCTGGTTTGCAAAGTTTCTGGTGAGAAATCAGCTAAGAATCTAATGGGGATCTCTTTATAAGTTACTACTTACATTTCTCTTGCTGTATTTAGAATTTTCTCTTTTTCTTTAACTTTTGCCATTTTAATTATGATGTGTCTTTGTGTATTCTTGATTGGGATCATCTTATTTCAAATTCTCTGTGCATTCTGGACTTGTATGTCTATTTCCTCTACCAGGGTAGAAAAATTTTCATTCATTATTTCTTCAAATAATTTTTTAATTTCTTCCTTTTCCTTTGTTCCTTCCAGCATACCTATTATTCTAGTTTTCTTCTGCTTAAAATTGTCCCAGAGGAATCTCAAACCATTTTAATTTTTCTGGATTCTCATATTTATCTGTTCTAAATGGGTGTTTTATGCTGGGTTTTCCTGCACATCACTGCTTTTCACTTCTATTTTATCTAGTTTGGTGACTTTCATTCCATTCTTCATTTCAGTTAATGTAGTCATTATCTCTCTCTGGTCTTTTATAATGGCTTGTAAGTCTTTTTTAATACTTGCTGTCTCTTTGTTGAAATTATCATTCAGTTCCTTAAGTATTTTTATAGTCATTGCTCTGATCTCTGTCTCTGATAGGTCATCTGTCCCAATCTCTTTAATTCGCTGGTTTCCATTTTTTGCACTCTCTGGACCCTCCCCGCTGTAATTTCTTTGGTGTTTGCTTCTAATACTGGGTAAACAGAGGTCTGTGTGGAAAGGATATTTGTCTCTTGTTTCCTTCCTGTGGCTCCAGGGGTCATACAGGGAGTTTGGGCATAATTGCACCTTTCTTTTCTCAGTTTGTCCAGCATGCAGATTCTGCCTTGAACTTTGGGGTAAATTCTGTTTGCTGGCCTTTCAAATCATCCTGGGTTGAGGGCTGAGAAATGCACATGAAGCTCCCTCTCTCCTTCTCATTCCTGGCCAGAGCGTTCATGCTGTGGATCCTCACTGCCCAGCTGCTCCTTCATCTCTGGGAACTGGAGTGAAGTCCAGCTGCTGTGTTTTGCAGACCTGTCTGCTCCTTCTGGGGCCAAAGTGAGGTGTTTGTGGTAACTCACATCCTGCCTGTGGGCCTTTTTTCCTCTGAGCCACACACCAAGTGAGTCCCAGAGTGTTCTCTCACCACCTTCTTTTTCCACTGTCCCTCAGCAGTAGAATTCCAAGTGGGGACCCATGTGGTTGAGTCCCCATTCTCTTTATTTCTCCTTTGTTTAACCCTCTGCCCATGTGTAGGTACCTTAATTCAATTTGTGGGTTTCTTAGCTGTTATTGTGCAATGTGAAGAGGTTCCTTGGCTGAGGTATAGGTGTTTTATCAGTTTTAATTTCCAGAGGAGTTTTTTTGGAGGCCCCTTTCATGCCGCCATTTTGTTGCATCGTCTCAGTTTCTATATATTTTTTAATAACTTCAAAATTTCTTCTTTGATCCAGTCATTTTTTAGTAAGATATTTTTTAATATCCATGTATGTGATTTATTATACTTTCTTTTTGCAGTTGATCTCTAATTTCAACAGTTTATGGGCTGAGAATATACTCTGTATGATTTCAATCTTCTTGAATTTGCTGAGGCTAGTTTTGTGTCCTAGCATATGGTCTATCCTTGAGAATATTCTATATACACTAGAAAGGAAAATACAATCTTTTCTTGTCACATGAAGTTTCCTATAAATTTTTATTGTGTCCAATTGCTGTAATGTGTCATTTAAAGTTGATATTACCTTATTTACTTTGTTTGCATGATCTGTCCATGGCTGTTAATGGGGTGTTTACGTCCTTTAATATAATTGGTTTTTTTGTCAGTTTCTTCTTTCAGATCTGTTAATTGCTTTTCTGTGCTTCCTGATTGAGGGCATATGTATTAATGTGTGTCATGTCTTTTTGTTTTATTGTCCCTTTCATCATTACGAAATGTGCATATTTATCTGTTATCTTTTATTATTCTGAAGTCTATTTTTTCATATATCACTATGGCGAATCCTGCTTTTCTTTCTATGGCATTTGCTTTGAGTATTGTTTCCTGGCCTGTCACTCTGACTCTATGTTGGTCCTAATGGCTGAGTTGTGTCTCTTGGAGACAGTATATGTGTGGGTTTTGTTTTTTAATTCAGTCTTCTACTCTGCCTTTTTATTGGTGAATTTAGTTCATTTATATTTGGGGTGATGATTAATGTATGAGGATTTCCTATGACCATGATTTCCGCTCTTTTTTTATTTATTGTTGTCTCAACTCTTTTATATTTATTTTGATTTTTTGTTTTAGGTTGAAGAGTCTCCTTCATTATTTTATGACATGCTGGTCTCATGCTGGAAAATTCCCTCAGCTTTTGTATGTCTGATAAGGTCTTTATTTCTCCTTCATGTCTGAAAGATAATTTTGCTGGATAATTTACTTTTGGCTGGAAGTATCTGTCTTTTAATATTTTGAATATTTGATTCTACTCTTTCCTGGCTTGTAGAGGTTCTGTTAAGAAGTCTGATGATAGCCTAATAGGCTTTCTCTTAAAGGTTATAGTTTTTTTTGTTGTTGTTGTTTTGTTTTGTTTTTCCCTGGCTGCCTTGAGAATTGTCTGTCTTTGTTTCTTTTTGTTGTTTGTTTGTTTTTTGTTTGTTTGTTTGTTTGTTTGTTTTGTTTAATTTTTAGTATCATGTGTCTTGGAGAGGATCTGCTAGGATCCAGGTAGCTAAGGGACCTATTTTTCTCTTGAATTTCAGTTTGCAGTATTTTCATCAGTTTGGAAAGTTCTCATCAACTATTTGTTTGAGTATGCTTTCTGTAGAGTTTTTTCCTCATCTTCTAAACCTACTATTCAAATATTATATTTCTTAATGGTGTCAGATAGCTCTTGTAAAGTTCTTTCAGTTCTTTTGACTCTGAAGTCCTTGTCTTCTTATTTCTGTGTTTCCATGTTCCAATCTTGGATATCACTAATTCCTTCCTCCATTTGGTTGGACCTGTTTCCTACCAAAGGTAGTTCATTTATCAGCTCATTTATTACATTGCTTATCTCTTAAATTTCCATTTGATTCTTTTTTTATATTTTCATTTTCCTTTGTTAAAATATTATTTTTGTTCACAGAATTTCTTTCTGAGGTAATTCATTTCATTCAGGGTGCTCTGCCAATATTGTTTTTATTCTATGAAAGTTATTGGAACTGAAGTCGTGTTCTGTGTTACTCAGCTTTCCAGATCTGTAAGATTTTTTTCTGGAGATTTTTCATTCTTTTTCAGAGCAACTTTGAATCTTAAGGTACTCATTGTGTTTGAAATGTTACTTTTTCTTGGCATGAGGGCTTTTTTTATTCTTTCTCTTTTTCTCTTCCCAATTGGTATCACTGTGGTGTCTCACTGTAGTGTGGCGCTGGGGGGCAAGCTTTGGGAAAGAGTTATTGGAGGTAGCTAAGCCTTGTATCTATCCTTTATCTGGGCTTGGGGGCTAGGCAGTTCACAGTTGCTCAGCTATCTGGAGTTCATCAGGGAAGCTATGCGAGAAGTGAGAGGCTGATGAAATGCAAATTCTTTAGCCAGCTCAGCCTTTCTTCCTTCTCTGAAGCCTGTGTTATACCCCAAACTGTGTTCTAGTGTTTCCACAACAGGTACTCTATGTTTCAAGCACTTAGAGCTGTGGCATTGCAGCTGGGAGCCCTGTTCTTGCTTAGGACAGTTCAGATGCTTTGTTCAGCCTCTGAGTCATCCACAGCACTCCACTGGGGCCTTAATATGCTTCTTCTTGGTCCAAGTCATCCACAGTTTTACTGGGTTTCAGCTGGTCTTGCCTCTACTCTTCTCGTCACTTGGCTTCCCCTCTGCTTGATATTGTGTTGCTTCTTATCCAGCATCCCTCATCTCCTTTCTAGCTTCTTCAATCAGTCCTTGTTGGTTCAGATTGTGATTCTCATTCATGTCTCTTCTCATTCATCTCTCTTCCTCTTCTTTCACTTATCCCATTTTCTGACCTTTAGGTGTTTTTCTGTGGTATGTAGATCTCTCTGATAAGACTGTGCATCTCAAGGTTTTCCTCATTGAATCCTGGCCATTCAATTTTATTTTCCAAGAGTGGTTTCAGAGATTTCCTCTCTGGTTGCCATCTTGCCTCATTCCATTGTTGTATTCTGTTTGGCAATATTTGGTTTAGGAATTTTACATTTGTGCTCATCAGAAATATTTTTGTATAGTTTTCTATTTTTTTGTTATCCATACTAGCCTTCAGTATCAGGGTAATGTTGGCCTTATAAGAGAAGTAGGAATATATGATCTCTTCTTTGATATTTTCAGGAAAGTTTGAAATGGACAGGTATTAATTCCTCTTTCAATGTCTGGTAGAATTTGCTTGTAAAGTCACATGGTCCTGGACATTTACTTTTGGGGAGGTTTTGAACAATTGTTTCAATTTTCTTATAGATGAGCAGTCTATGTATATTATTCATTTATTTTTGGATCAGTGTAAGTAGGCTATATGTTTCTAAAAACTGTCCATTTCTTATAGGTTTTTTAATTTCATTGAATATACCCCTTCATAGTACTCTCATATAATTCTTTATATATCTGTGGTATATGACATTATGTTTACTTTGTCATTCTTTTTTTAGTTATTTGTGTCTTTTCCTTTTTCACCTTGGTGAGCCTTGCCAAATGTCTGTTAATTGTATCAATATTTTCAAAGAACCAGGTCTTGGTTGCATTAATTTTTGTCTATTTTTATTTTTGTTTATTTCCTTTAGGTCTGCTCTAATATTTATTATTTTCTTCTTTCTGCTGGCTTTATATTTTATGTGTTTCTCTTTTTCTAGTTTTTAAGATGTACTGTTAGGCTGTTTGAACTTTTTCTTGTTTCTTGAAATAGGCCTGTAATAATATAAATTTCTCTCTTATCATTGTTTTTGTTGCTTCACAATAATTTTGACATGATACATTTTTATTCTCATTTGTTTCTAAGTAGTTTTATCTCTTCTTGTATTTTTTCTATGACCCAATCATTTTTTAAAGCTTCTTGAGCTTTAGATATAAGTTGATTTTCTGCTTTATTTTTACAGTTGATCTTCAGTTTCAAAGCCTAGTTGTCGGAGAACAGACTTGGCATGATTTCAGCCACCTTAAGTTATCTGAGGTTAGTTTTGTGTCTCAGTATATTGTCTATCCTTGTGTATGTTTCATGTGCACTAGAAAAGAATGTTCAGTTTCATGTTGTAAGATAAACTGTCCTGTAAAAACAATCATGTCCAATTGTTGTAATGTATCACTTATGGCTGATATTTTCTTATTAATTTTTTGTTTAAATTGCCTGTCCACAACTGTCAATGGGATGTTTAGTTCCCCAACTATAATTGCTTTTTTGTTGTTGTTGATTTCTCCTTTTAGTTCTGTTAGTAGCTACTATATGCATTTAGGTGCTTTCTGATTGGGAACATATATATTAATAAGTGTCATGTCTTCTTGTTGTATTGTCTTATTTATCATTATAAAATATCAATTTTTGTCTCTTATTACATTCTTAATCCTAAAGTTTGTATCATCAGATATAAGTATGGCTACACCTGCTTTTCTCTGGGAGCCATTTACTTGGAGTGTTGTTTTTCACACTTTTACTTTGAGTCTGTATTTGTCTGTGATGCTGACATGTGTGTCTTGAAGAAAAAACATGGCTGGATTTTGTTTCAAAATGAATCTGCTACTTTGCATTTTGTTTTTATTGGTGAGTTCATTCCATTTGCATTTAGGGTGATGTTTGGCATGTGAGGATTTCTTATAGCAATTTTATCTTTCATTATTTGGAGGTCCTTTGGATTTTTTTTAGCTTTCTTTTTTCTTACAATTATTTTAGTATAAATGTGTTCTATAATTGTTTTCACCTGTTTAATTTTTGTTTATGTTATGTGTTTCAGTTTCAGATTTTTTAGAGTGGTTACTACTAAATTTATGTAAAATAAAGTTTTGTATAAACAATAGTGATTTTTCTTAAACATGCTTCCTATAATAATTTCAGTTTGGAAATTCAGACGTCTATTTTCTCTCCTTTTGAGTTTTTGTTGTTACCAGTTAGTTATTCCTATTTATTTTGAGATTCGGTTCCAGGTCAAATAGACTCATTAAGTATTTTCTGTAATCCAAGTATTTTACAAGAGAATTTCCTCAGCTCCTGTATGTCTGGAAATGTTAGTATTTCTTTTTTTTTATATCTGAAGAATAACTTTGCTGGATTAATTGTTCTTGTCTGTTTTTTATTTTTATTTTTATTTTTTTTTACTTTTTCAATAGTTTGATTATTTTATTCCACTCTGTCCTGGTTTGTAGAGTTTCTGCTGTAAAGTCCAATAATAGTCTGATGTGTTTTCTTTTTAATATATTACATTCTTTTTTCCTTGCTGCCATGAAAATTCTTTTTTGCCATAAATTTTGGAGAGCTTTAATGTAATGTTTTTTTTGGAGTAGGTCTATTAAGTTTGAGGTAATTGGGCATCTTGTTTTCCTCCTGAAACCAAGGCTCTAATTCTTTCCACAGGCCTGAAAAATTCTCCTTAACTATTTGTTTAAATAGATTCTCTGTGCCCTTTTCTCTTTTTTCTTTTTATGGTACACCCATTATTCTTATGTTATTCTTTTCTGTTATACTCAGATAGTTTTTGTAAATTTCTATCATTTTTTAAGTCTCATATCTCTTCTGTCAGTGTCATTTCTATATTTCTATCTTCAAAATCACTAATTTTTTCCCTTCATCTTGATTCTGTTTCCTAGGCTAGTTATTTCATTTTTCATTATTTTATTGCATTGTTTATCTCCAGAATTTATATTTATTCTTCTTGATGGTTTCAATTTCTATGTTAGAGTATTCTTATCTTTCACATATTTTTCTTTCTGAGTTTGTTCAACTGCCTCTTTGATCTCTTAGTATTTTCATAATTCCAATCTTGAATTCTGTGTCATTTAAGTCACATATTTCCATGTCGGTAAGTTCCTTTTATGGAGATTTTTCATTATCTTCCTCAGTAGCTTCATTCCCTTGGGTACTCATAGCTGTTGGTGTGTTCTATTCCTAGGCATCTAGAGATTTTCCTCCAGTAGATATGAAGAGGTCTTTGTTTTGCTTCCCAGTATGTGTTGCTTTAGCTACTTTCAATATTTTCTATTGGATTTTTGGTCTTCTTACTCTGAGATATTATTTTAGAAGGTGGGCTTTATTTCTTTGATTCAGTTGTCTGGGTCTCAGTGTTCATTCACTTTGGGATACTGTGGTGGATGATGTGACTCTGTGACAACAATTCTGGTGCAGGCAGAAGCTGCCACACCTTTGTGTCTCAGCATCCCTGGACACCCCTGCCAATTTCAGCAGAAAAGGTGGGGGTTTAGTTTGTTGGATAAGGCTCTAGTTTTTTGAATTTCTAGGTAATGGCAATTTTCAGGTTGTAGGCATTAAATGGAGATGGGAAGGCAGCTGTGAGAGAGATAGGGCAGGTGGTCAGGCTCTGTGTCTATAATTTCTGCCTGGCAGTGAGGGCAATGTGGGCCACAACAACTATCTACCCTGAGGTTGCAGCCCTGAATTCTGGGTTCAGTCACAATACAAGTCTTTCTATACATTGGGAGTGCACATGACCAGGAAAAGTTTGTGCCACCATCTCTACCTTTTTTTCTTCTCCTGAGCCTATGCTTCACCCAGGATTGTGTTTTGATCCAGACAGAATTTCAGTACAAGTAGGGTCTCAGTTTCTAACATTCTAAGGGTCATGTTGTGCTCCAGCTCATATTTTCACTTATGTTGGCTCTCAATTTATGATTCACCCATGGTCATGCTGTGCTCCAGTCTACATTTTGGCTCCTGTAGGCTTTCAGTTGCTAGCTTACCCAGAGTCTTGCTGTGCTCTGGCCCACATTTTCTAACTCACTGAGGGTCACACTGTGGTCCAGCACATGCCCCTAGGCCTTTCCCTCATTTTTATTTCTGCCAGACTCTAGATTGCTTTCTGTGTTCCCACCATTTCATGTCCTCCTACTTTACCTTCAGATGTTTACTTGTGATAAGTGGATCTCTCAGCTGACATTATATATTGCTTACAGATTTGCTTGCTGGATTTTAGCAGTTAAATTTGCTGCATTTTCCAGAAGAGGTAGCAAGAATCTCCTCTCATGTCACCATCTTGATGATATCTTCTCATATTCTTTCTTTTCTTTGGTTTTTTTTTTTTTTTTTTTTTTGGTACGTGGATAGTTCGCTGACCAGGAATCAAACCTAGGCCACAGTGCTGACAGCGCCAATATTCTTTCTTTTCAATAGAAATAATTTAGTTCTAGTCATAATCAAAGGAAGTAAGTAAACTAGAGCATAAATATCAAGAAGCAAAAATTATTTTAAGTCATTTTAGAGACTATTTAGAATAAAAGGGTGTTGATACACGGTGAAAATGGGTACTTTTTAATTTTGAAGAGAGAGAAAGGTGAAATAAATGGTGTGGGCCATGTGCTTTAGCTGCATTGAATAATTTTTTTAAAGTATATTTTTATTTGACATAGATATTTTGCAAAAGAAAACATTCTAGGCAGTGTATTAAGAGTAAGAGCAAAGAAGCATAGAAAAACCTCTTGAGCTTGGAGGAAAAAGGTTTGTTATTTCTGAAGCCATATCTTTATAACTTTGCTTCTAAATCATATGTAGTATAATGTTTTGGACATAATAGACCCTAAATACAAACCCTAAATACACATTTTTAATATCAACTGAAAATAGAATAGTTTACTTCTAAAAAAGAGAGACTGTGGTATTCATGTAAGCTGCTACCAAGTATTTAGAGCTATACCATGCTTTCTTCACTAGAGATATAATGAAGACTCGATTCAATTCCTCAAAGATAATATCTGTTAATTTTTTTCTTATTTGTTGAAATACAGCTTATTTAAAGAGTTATATGTAAGTAACATAAACCATTGTACTTAAAATATATAAAGCTTTAAAAAAACTAGATGACTGTGTTATGAATCAGAACTTAAAAAAATTAGTTCTTTCTTATGTCAATTTACATTCGCAGTACTTCATTAATAGTGTCTAGTCAGAAAGCCCTCATTGATGCTTAGGACATTTAAGCATCCTTGTATTTTTCCAGTGTTAACTAATTAAAGTATTGTCTTATTGGCCTGGAGTGTTTGTTAAAGAAACCCCTGTGTGTGATAGTTTGAGTTAGCTGAGTGGTCTAAGTATTTAATAGAACAGCATTTTTACTTGAAATACTGACAAATAATGGTTAATATTCACTTGAGTATTTGGCAGATTTTTTAAATGAAAAAATGGAGTTTGTCACTTAAAAAAACAAGAGTGGCGCCAGTGTTAAAATTATTCAGAGTGCAAAATAGACAAATAAATTTGAATGTAACCAAATAAAAAGTTCATTGTTATAATTGCATTTTCCATATTGCTATTAACCCTGAGATAAAACTTGTCAAATTTTTATGTTTTATAAAAAAATATGAATATCTACATATATCTGAAATGCTATTAAAATACTCCTCAGGTTTCCAACTACATATTTATTTTAGGTCATATGTTCTTCACATGCTTAAACCAAAACAATATGTGGTAAGAGATTGAATATAGAGGCAGATATAAAAATCTAACTTTCTTCTATTAAGCCAGATATTAAAGAGATAGACAAAACTGTAAAACCAGTAAACTATTTTCAATACTTTGTTATTTATAGTATAGTTTTTCTAATATTTCATTTTTATACTAACATGTAGTACATTTATTATTAAAACAATTATATAAAAAGTTCAATTAGTTATAATTTCTGATATGGTAAATATGAATTGATACACATAACACTTTCCTAAGCCCACATAAGAAAAGCTCTTTAAGGTCTTCAATAATTCTAAAGAATATTAAGGCTTCCTAAAAACCAAAAAGTTTGAGCACGACTTCTCTAAGAGAAATGTTTCAGAAAATGAAACTCAAGTACTTATATTTTTTCACTTAAGAATACTAATTTTATAGCAATATTTATTCTATACACCCTTTTCTGACATGAATTATTAGTATCTACCAAATGATAATAAATTATTCTCAAAACTTCACTCATTAAAAGCAGTTAAATTATATTAATATGCTTTGTATTTATAAGTATGTCAAATTTTATTCAAGATCACTGGTGAGAATTCCTATTTATCAATGAATGTTAGATGCACAAGAGGCCTTAGAAATGATTTAGTCCAGAGATGGTTTATCATTGTTGACCTGCATTCAAATTAATTTAGAAGCCTGGATCTTTGAGATTCTTAGGTTTTATATAGAGGATCTTAACTCAGTAGCTTACAGAGGGGTAGGGGTATAGGGCTGAAATTTTTGTTTTCCAAAAGTTTTTCCGAATTATCCTGATACCAAGTCAGGTTTTAAATTAATAATCTGATTCAACCCTGGTATTTTGGGGTGTTAGGGTTTGGATAACTACTTCCAGTTGTCCAAATTGAGACTAGCATCTTCTTTTGTAAATATTTTTTATTGAAACAAAGCCATGCCTATTTGTATATGTATTGTCTATCAATGATTCTGTGCCACCAGACACTGTATGGCCCACAAAAAATAAAATATTTAGTATTTTGCTTTAAAATAAAATTGTGCTTACATCTGTGGTAAAAACAAAAACAAAAAATAGATAATCATGCTTAGTGAAATAAGCCACACAGAAAAAACAAAGAACTGTATGACTTCACTCATATGCGGAATATAAAACTGAAAGCAAAGAAAAAAGAAATGAAGAAACAAATAACCCATGGACACAATCAATAGTTTAATGTTTATTTGGGGATGAGTAGGGTAGGCAGGGGAGAAAGGGGAGGGGGTGGGAGAGGAGGGAGGGGAAGCTAAATATAAGGTGATGGAAAGAGAAGTCACATTAGGTGGTGAACTTATTATACAACAAGTTGACAATGCACTGTAGAATTGTATGCCTGAAACCTATGTAATCCTTGCTAACAGATGTCACCCCAATAAGTCTAACAATAAAAATGAATTAAAAAATAAAAACAATAAACTTAGATGTCATAAAAATATTTCATTGGGTAGTTAATAGCAATATTTAGACTAAAAATCAGGTCCCTTAATATTAAATTTAGTGTATTTTCTACTATATTTAATAATCTCTTCAATACAATAAGCATGATAGAGGTAGTCATTTGTGCTGATGCTAAATTTAAAATACAATTTAATTAAATAGTAAACTGCTATAGTGCATTTAAATTATTGTTTGATTTGGTAAAATTAGGTTTGAAACCAACATTTTCTGGAACAAACTTTTCATAATGAGGCAAAAGGGCCAAAATATTTATTGTTTTAACCTAATTCCCAGTGGTTCATGACTTAAGTTCTCTTTTCAACTGCTAATTTAAAAGAGAAGGGTCAAGCAATAGTACTTTTTGATGTTTATTTTCTGCTATTCTATGGTAAGTACTAGAAAGTTTGTATATATAATCTCAAAATTTTTCAAAACATTTTTTAATTTCTCTGCTGGCCAAATGGCTTCTAGAACAGCTCTTCATTTTTGTCTGTTGTATCTAATGTGCTTCCTCATAAACTGTAATTTGAATAAAATTTCTTCAGGCTAAAAAGAGATATTTGCATATGACTACATTATCTAACTTACTGCTCTTAACTTTCCAATGAAGTTAGTATTATGTTGTTGTTAGGGATGAGGAAATTGTTAGTGGTGACCAAGAATCTCAAAGAAAATGTACAATTTTACCTCAGTTTAGTACACTGTAAATGTTGCGTTTGTACTATCACTAACTTTGCCTAACTGAGAAATGTAGTCCTATAGAAACCTTTTAAGAGTTGTCTTAGAATATAGGAGGTAATTGAAGGAAGGTATTGATTGATCTTGTAGAGAATAAAATGAAGAAAATAAATGAAAAACTTTATATTGATAGCTCATCAAGAAATTTACAAAATTTTTGTGGATGAATTTAAAGTAATTTTAATTAATGTTTCCTGTTTGTCACCATCCATTTCTTTCTCTAAATGAAACAAAGGAATTTACATCTCAGGCTCTACCTACCTGAGAAAGAAGTGACTGTAGTATGATTATAAAAAGCTTGGTAGATTGCCTTTACAATGAATAATTCAACCTTGTTACAACATTTTCCAAAGCCAACGTTCTTAATTTGGGGTTTTGCCAGGTAACTGTCAGTTAAACATGTCTTGTGTAGGGAGTTTCTCCTTGCTGAAAGGCTTATTTCAATTATTTTGTTTATGCCTTGCATTTTAAAGAAATCGATTACAGCTTTCATGTAGATCATCTCACTTAATCTAGTAGTATATCTTGAATCTATATTTTTTTTATGTTTCATAAAGATTCTGGTAATTTCTTGGTAACAGAGAGGACACAACTCCCTAAAACTTTAGTCATGCTACTTGAAAAACAACACCTTCATATTTTAAAAATGGAGCCATTTATCATAGTGTAAGTTTTTATAGCCCAATAGAATGAGAATGAGCATTGAAGTTTGAGAGATATGAATCAAAAGATTATTTTTACAATTCATAAGTAACAGGATATTGTGTTAGCTATTCTAGTGTTCTGTCTCAATTTTCTTATGTGTAAAATGAGAATAACAATCATACTTATGGCTCTCTCATATGTATGTATCCAGTCATGTAACATGAAAAATCAATGCATTTATGGCTGGATTTTTTCTGAAAAGCCCTCATATATATCCACATAATAAGGTAGAAATGATTTTGTATATTTTTATATGCTTATTTATCTATATATCATATATATATATAGTGAGAAACAATCTAAAATGTACCTAAAACCATGGTAACATGAGTTGGTTCACGTAGAAGTTAGAAAAAAATTTAGGAAACTAGTTGGTGAATGCTAAATAAATATTATTTCTCTTGTTATTAACACAGATGATATTTAGTAAGCATCTGGAATTTTGACAGAATCTTTCTTACTTAAACGATGACAGACAGAATGTTCTTCAGTGAAATCAATAAGATTTTACAGATTATCTTTGGAAGAAGTTGTGACTTCTGCCCTGGGCTACCCCTGAACAATAGTCTACAGGTATTTGGGGGCCTTCATGTTATGGGCATAAGATTTGAAATATGACACCTAGATCTGAATATTGTTTCCACCACTTGTTATTTTTGGAGCTTTGGAATATTTGTTAAACTTTCTTGTACCTAAGTTTACTTATTTTATAAATAGGAATAATCATCATTGTGAAAAAAAGGTGCTGATGCCTTAAACCTGGTACATGCACAGTTAATATTAATCACACTGCCTTCCTTCCCAGATTTATCCTTCCTGAGGATTCAGTGCCCCATGCATTTCAGACCCAGTGAGGACAAGGAGGAAAATAGATATGGGGGTAAAGATTTCAACTGATTACTCTCAAATTAGGCAATACAGATGATTACTCTCATCTGCTTTTTCAACAGATAAGCCCTGTTTCCTACTTTGACATTTACAGAAAGTTCTGAGTTAAGTATTTTTCTTTGTATACAAGCTTCAGGTACCAATTTTCACTATAACTTTCAGCAGATTTCAAACCAAATTAGGGGAAATTTTATACCAGAAATTTTTGTTTCTAATTTTTATATGTGAGTATACTTGAATCTGAAGATTTACCTTCAAGGGTGAAAGATATTTTAAGTTGAGATTTGACTGAGCTAGGAATCTTCATGCAGAGAAACTTTTTACTTAGTATAAAAAGGACTTTGCCTGAAAAAAATGTAGGACTTAGCCTACTGTTTTTAAATAGTTGCTTTTATTCAAAAAAGTTTTAAAGATACAGTATATATAGTTTCTCTCTTCCCTGTCTCCCAAGTTGTGTGTTAAACAACATACCTACAGAGATTTGCAGTCTCTAAGGGATGAAACACTCATTTGGTCTAGTTCAATAGTATAAACATAAAGAAATACAAGTCTTTTTAGAGAAAGAGTATGATGTAGTGCATTTGAAAGCACATTATTTAAACTGCCAGGAATAAAGTATTGATATGATAAAAAAAAAACCTAGGTGGTACAACAAAATGCTGTCAAGAGAGGGAGCTCTGAAAAACTCCTCTGGAGATTACAACTAATAAAACATCTATAACTCAACCAAGTACCCTCTATGCCATGCACAATCACAGCTGAGAATCTCACTTGTTGCATTATGGTACCTGTAGGCAGGCAGAGAGTATAACAAAGGAGAAATAAAAAGGGAAGCATAAAGACGTGGCCATGCACTGGTCCCTGCTTGGAACTCTACTCCTGGGAGAGAGAAGAGAAAGAAGGTTGTGGGAGAGCACTGCAGACCTTATGAAGTCGACAGGACAGAGGAAAGAAGGCTGAGAGGTGGGGGCATGAGATACCACAACCAGACCTCATTTTATCCCCTAGGAGGTGCGGACCAGTGTGCAAAAATGCAGCTGTTGGACTTCACTCAGGTTTCCAGAAAAGTAGAAACATCTGGGCAGTGAAGAGGCACAGTAAGAATGATCCAACCAAGAAGGAGAAAAAGAGAGAGCACTGTGTATGCATTTCTCCACCCACAATCAGCATGGTCTGAAAGACCAGCTTACAAGATAGACCTCAAGGCTCAGGACAGAATTTGTAAGGCAAACCAAGAACAGAAAGGCAAACTCATGCCCAAACTCTCTGCATGACCCCAGGAGCCACAGAAAGAAAATAAAACAAAAAATGCCCCACTCCCACAGACCTCTGCACACCCAGTAGTAGCAGTGAACACCAAAGAAACTGCAGCAGAGAGGATCCAGAGAGGCTGCCAAAATGAGAAACCAGAGAAAAGGAGTTCAAAATAAATCCAAAGAACAGACAAAGAAAAGTAAAAGAGATGGGAACAGATGTCCCATCAGAAACAGAGCTCAAAGCAATGGTTATAAAAATGCCTAAGAAACTGAATAATAATTTCAACAGAGAGATAGCTAGCAATAAAGAAGACTTACAAACCATTATGAAGGACTACACAGAGATAATGACTACATTAACAGAAATAAAGAATGGAAAAAAGTCACCAAACAAGATAAAATAGAAGTGCAATGCAGTGATTTGCAGGAAAAGCCAGCAGCAAATACCCATTCATAACAGATAGATACCAGAATTCAAAAAAATGAGGATTGTTTGAGATTCCTCTGGGACAATTTTAAGCGGAAGAATATCAGAATCATAGGTGTACCAGAAGGGACAGGGGAAAAGAAAAGAATCAATAAATTATTTGATGAAATAATGAAAATTTTCCTAACCTGGTGAATGAAATAGACATACAAGTCCAGGATGCACAGAGAATCCCAAACAAGATGATCCCAAACAGGAACACATTGAGACACATCATAATTAAAATGCACAAAGTTAAAAAAAAAGAAAGAAAATTATAAACCAGGCCTTGGTATTTGGTAAAATGTGCATTTGTCAGCCAGTGGTGCCCCTTAGTGTTCATTAGAGTAATTACTGCACACCCTTAAGTCCTGCCCTAGAGTTAACTTATTGGCCACTTGCACCAGCATGGCTGTGACTGCAAGTGCCCTTAGACACAGGGGACATTCTTTTGAGACTCCATTGAGCTGTTTAGAAATGTA
>PVJL010012705.1:0-35822 GCA_004026885.1 Lyroderma lyra | reverse complement strand
TTTTACCCTTTATTCCATTTTCTAGGTTTCAACCCTTAACTCATTTATCTTCGATTATGTTCAGTAATGAAAATGCTTATTTTTTCTCTAAGTGCAGTGTTAGCTGCATCCCATGCTTTTTAATAAGTAGTTTTTCTCCATTAATTTTTTTTAGATATTATGTAGTTATGTTTTTAATTTCTTCATTTTTAAAGAGCCGTTTGCATAAGGTTTTTTAAATTTACAAATGTTAGGAATTTTCTTTGTTCTTAGATTTAATTGCAATGTTATTAAAGAATCTGGTTTGCATTGTTTCAATGTATATTTAAATATGAGTGCTCACAAATTTGTGTGCCTTTATTGCTCAGGAGCCAGGCTACCTTTTGTTTTCCCCCTGCATCATTACAATGTAAGGAAAAATGAGAAGCTATTTGCCTTGTTCTGAACTTGTAATTTGCCATGGGTTAGCACTAGGCTGACGAGGTGCACCATTTTAACTGGGACAGAAAACAATGATACTGCTCAATTTCAAATGGTACATATGGTCAGCCTAGTCTCACTGGGCTAAATTCAAGGTGTCAGTAGGCAGACCATACGTACCGTTTGTTTTCTGTTCTATTTAAAAAGGTACATCTGGTCAGCCTAGTTGGGACCTCAGAAAATATACAATAAGGACATGTGCATTTCTTATAGTAAATGTGTTTGAGCATTATTTCAATAATTTTATGGCAAGAATGTTGGCTGTTCAGATGTCATTTTTGTCTCCTCCTTGGTTCTTATTGTTTCTGAGTTTGCTTAGAGTTGGATTTGTCACAGGATACCAGGGCCAACACTTCCCAACATACCTTTGGAGACATTTAGTTTAAGTAATGGATCAACCAAGATCTCCAGGGTTGCTTCAAGCCAAAGGAACTGGAATTTGTGGGGTCTGGCCCCACTCTACACTGACTGGTTGTGTGACAGTAGAGCCCCCTCTCTGTACCTCAACAGCTACATCTTTACATGGTGGTGGCGTATTCTGAGTCTGATGGTTTGTGGGAATACTTTATCTCTGACTAGGTGAGGATAGAATGATGGGCAAAGCAAAAGGGACATGGAGGAGCAGAGGTATAGGTGCAGGTTAGGAGATCAATAAAAGGGGCCCACCCAATTGGTTATTCTTCCTTTCATTTCTACACTGAGAGCAGGTACATGTGAATGCTTTGTAGGTCTGTGGGTCATGGATGGGAGAGGGAAGTAGACAAAGGTTTAACTCATTATTTTAAGATTTAAAATCTGAGCTGAGAACAAACTTGAATGCTAAGAAAACAACCACACCTTGTATGCTTTGCTGATATATTTATTATTTCCCCTTTTCAAGTGATGGTGACAAAAGCAGATGGATCCCCTACCCTACCTCCCCCCCAAAATACAGACACAGATTTCATTTAGCATATACAAGCATTGGGGCATGTCCAAATTCACTTCGCTGGGATACCAGAGCCAGGAGAGGCTTGATCTTAGGGGCAGTCTGAGCACCTGAGGCCCAGGAATTTAGCAGGCCAGTGCTGAAGAGAGGCTGCCACTCTGAGCTTTGTCACTGGGGTGTCAAAAGAGGCTGTTGAATTGAATCATGGTGAACAGATATGCCTAGCCTTGTCATGCAGTCTAGAAAGTGACAGTGGGCTCCTGGGTAATATCCAGTAAGATCCACAATCCCATAGAAATCTGTGCCTCAGGGTTCTTATCTGCAAAACTAGGATAAGAATCCTTACCTGAATCTATCATAGAACTTTGAAAAAACTCAAAATAGGAATAATTTGTCTAAAGTGCTTTGCCAAAGGTAAAGTGCTATATAAACTTTAGGGAATACAATTGATTGTGATTGTGAGAGTGCCCCAGGGAGAAGAGTGGACTGGCTCATGGGTCCAGGGGCCAAAGAAGTGACAGAAATTCTATGCTGTGCCTTAGGTGGGCACCAATCAATGCAGGTAATCCCCCCTGCAAAACAGAGTTCCTTTTGTTTCTTGGCCCTGGGAAGTTACCATGGCCTAGCACCTGGGTTGGGGCTGGGAAAGTCATTGGGGAAGTTACAGTAAGAGTCACAGGTATCAAGTAGGAATAAGGAGGTAGCATATAAAGCGGGTGTTTATACTATTATCACACACAAAAATAGAAACCCACTGAATGAAAGGCATTGAATTGGTAGTGCAGATGAGGGATAGAGGCAGAGTGGGGAGAGGAAGATATCACAGCAGCAGAGGGAGTGATACTGTCCCAAAGAGCCTCAATTGCTAGCTCTCCTTCTCCTAAAGGGATAATGCCAGTGCCTGTCTATCTGCAGGGGAAGGGCAGGCAGGGAGACAGAACCAAGAATATAATAATCTGACCTAAGGATGCTCCTCAACCCCCCATTACACTGCTGCCTAGCATCTTAAGGATGTGCCAGTAATAAGCAAGCATTTGGTCTGTGCACTTTGATGCCAAAGCCAGAGCTGGGCCTGGAGCATCACAAAGGCAGTATTGGGATTCTTGAAAAAGGCAGTGGGAGTCAACCCTTTTGGGAGCTAGCTAATTTGCTCATACATGGGCACAGTCTTAAGAGAGCTGGTCACAGAAAGCCTTAGATTTGTTAAGCCTGAGCATCAACAATGCCCCTTGATTAACAGAGGGAGGGGCAATTTACTTGAAATGGGCTGCCAAAGAAATTCAGTGAAGGGCCAGGCAGGGGAAGGAAAGACACTCTGTAGTGGCTACTACTGCTACTGCTGATTTCCCTCAACTACCTTGGCAAGAGGGTGTGGGGCCTCCTGGGGAACTGGGGAGGTTTCCCCACAGGGTAACAGCTGGCACCTACAGGTTAAGGCAAACAAGCCAGTAGACCACATTGAAGAGGAAGAAGGTCACTGGGAAAATAACTCGTGAGTAGTTATCCAGGTGGTAGATATGGATAAAGAGACGGCCCTGCTGCCACATACCACCCTCACAATTGGGGGCCGTGCACAAGTACTTGCAGAACTTGCAGCAACCACCGGGGCAGTGGGTGCGGCCTGGGCGGAGAGACTGCTGAGCTGGGCAAGATGGGCCTTCCTGTTCGTCACTCTCCTCCTCAGATTCCCCCATCTCGCACACGACGGTATCCTTCTGCTGCTGGGCATGGGCACGAGCACGGGCACGGCCACGGGCACGGAGAGGGGTAAGGACACGGGCCTGAGCACAAGGCTGAAATAAACAAGGCAGAAGGGAAAAAAGTCAAGGAAAGATAAACCTAGGTACTACCTCAGGAGTATCTGCAGATTCTATCTTTAGCACACTATCTTTGGTCCCCAGAATTCCCATCACATCAGGAAGTTTATTCAACACTTCCCAATACCCCACTCTAGGTTATCCCCATCACTTAGTGAGCTGACCACCCAGATGATACAAGTCCTAGTGCCCTTGCTTATATAAGTCCATATTCCAAAGCCTTGCTACCACTCCCATACTCAGCTCATACATAGCGAAGTTTTGGAGAAGCACGGGGTTTTGTGTGCTGGTAGATCAGAAAGTTGAGCACAGCAAACTCTATCAGAGTGCAGAAGCAGAAGATGAAGCAGACGGCAATATAGAAATCCAGTGCTGTGATATAGGACACTCGGGGGAAATTCTTCCGGGAATTGGAACTCAGTGTGGTCATGGTGAGTACAGAGGTGATCCCTGTAAAAGCACAGGAGTGGATGTGGGCTCACTGATCCATATAATTACACTGCTGAAAGGATCTCTAAGAAGACAATTCCATCTTACCCACTTACCTAAAGAGGTCCTGGCTGGAGCAGAATCTTTCTTGATCCAAAAGGAAATCCAGGAGATGATTGTGGTCACAGAAGAAGGGACATAGTTTTGAAAGATATTAAAGCCAAACCGTCTGCTCACATTGAAGAAAAGCGTGGTGACCATTAAATCACCTGGAAGACAAAAAAATATCACTTCATTACAGCACTGAAATGAGGTTTCCCCCCAAGAACATGCTTATTAAAGGGCCCATTGTTCAGTTCATGTGATCCCTACCAGTCCTAAGATAGAGGCACATTTTTCCAGTGCCACACACAAAGGAATAGAGGCCCAGATGGGAGACAACCTGTAAGAGTCATGGTCAGTTAAGAGCTAAGCCAGGGTCAGAATCTTAATTGCTTCTTTCTCAGTTCATGGTCCCACACCCCATGTCCATCTTTTCAGGGTGGCAGAACAATCAGATGAAAATGAAAACATCAGCTAGCTCTCTAGATATCAGGATCACACAGCTAATGTCTAAAGGGCTGATGAAGGTGTTCATGTCCATTGAGGTGCCAGTTCTACTCTGCAGAATCACAGTCCTACACATGTTCTGCTGGACCCTACAATATACACTCTTAGGAAGTCAGCAAAAGGTGGCCTATACTGTGGTGGGGAAAGCACAGAATCCATTTGGCTTCCTTCCCACATATTCATATACTGGTGAAATGCCTTAGTTTCCACTGTTACATAGATGGCCAAAAGAAATTGCTCACCTATCCCAAATCTCTGGTGGTTTTCTACTACACAAGAACTACAACATCAAGTTTATACTCTGTAACTTGTCACTAAAGGCCCATCATGGACTTGATCCAACTAACATTTTATACACACATGCATACATCATCTTAACCCAAGCTAATCCCATGTATTATCAGATTTCCTACAATTGCACGCATATTTACACCAATATTCCAATCCTTGACTCCCTGTTCTTAGTCTATTACCCTAAGTGAAATTGTTTTGTAAAAACAGAAGAACTAGCTGAAAATGAAAATTTCAGTCAGTCTTGTAGATGTCAAGCTGTAGATGTGAACTGAGCTCTTCACATTCAGTTGGGGATCATTTCCTTGATGCTGGCTTTCTCTCCAGACAGTGATGGCTCCTACAGGACCTGATGACAGCCTACCTCTCCAGTTGGGATCTTCTATTATACCCTTCATACTGCCTTATACTCATCCCAAATACTCTGCATGCCCATCATGACTGCAGGAATTTGGGGGGGCTTTTCTGAGTTCAGAACATCCCTTTTCACTCTCGATATCACACTGGAATTTTTATAGCTCAAATGCGGCTCCTTAGTTTAGCTAAGCTCCTAACTTCCACCTAAGTGATATAAAAGTCCTTGGTCTTGAATTAGGTGGGCTTTTAATCCACTTAAGAGCAGGGCTTATATTAGCCCTGTGGCTTGGCTCCTGCCCAACCATGCCTGACATAGCCTGGAACTTAGCACATGCTCAGCTACTCTTGATGCCCAGCAACAGCTTTGTATGGCAGACTGGAGCACTAACCTGGCCACATGTCCTCCTATTTTGGAAAGTAGATGACCTGTCCAACAGATCTGGGTATGTTGGAGCTGAATAAATAGAGCAACCTTTCCTATTCACCTTGGCATCACTGATACTCAAGGGTCAAGAGTTCTCAGAACCTTCTGGAAAGTCAAGGAAGTGGCCTGGGGTCAGTGGAATACCAATGTCCATAGTCGTAGGGAATAGAACTCTTCATCCAGGGCTGCTGCAGGGACGACTTAAATTTGCCTACTGGCCAGAATGTATTTAGCAAGTTCCTAGTTCTCTTGCCCTGGAGTCTTGACTGAAAATTATAACACCCCTATTTAGCTACAACCACTCTCTACAAAACTTTGCTGAGTTTGTATATTCTTATTGCAAGATTTGTTATCCTATTGGCTTTTTGCATTTTTATTTTATTTATTCCAGCCAATGAAGAATTCTCTCCACTTGTCAAGAGATGGAAATTTTTCTTTGAAGGGTAAGAAAAGGATAGTAACACACATCATTTGTTTTATTTCTGAGGAATGCAAGAACATGGGTAAGTGGGGGAAAAGGAAAAACAAACAAACAAAACTGGAGCTAAAGAGCCAAAGTGAAAAAAGAAAAAAGAAAAAAGAAAGAAAAGCTAAACATGTTTTCTGCTCTTATCTGCATTGGGCAGACCCCAGTTGGTCTCTGTACTGTCAGAGAAACATGATGAAAAAGAATTAAAAAGATTGTGTCTAGAGGAATGAATGAACCTAAAACCTTGAATAACAAGGAAAGAAAAAGGAACTAGGGTTTTATAGCCTACAAAAGAATATGACTCAGGGCTAGAATCATAATACTAGTCCTTTAATCTTGACCCTATGGAAACATGACTGCACTGACTGTAACCTCAATAGTTTTAGAAAAAGAGAACTAGATTCAATGTGTGGAAGTTCTAGAGACTCCAATTTCCTATGAACAGAGAGAATGTTCTGATGGACAGAGTTGTCTTGAAAAGGAAGAAACTCCCTTGTAAAAAGTGAAATTCTAATTACAGTTAAGATTCCATCATAGGCTCAACAGCCACCAGTGAAAGATGACTCACTCACTGGGGGCAAGGCTGGACTGTCTGAGAGCCTCCTGAAATAGAGATTCTCTGGTTCAAAGCCAAAGATGGCCAGAGTAGCAAGCTACCACTGCATTTTGAACCATTAAGAGCTGAGTACATAAGTTTGCTCTAGATGGAGAGAACTGCCCAGGAGCCAACTGAAAGCGGAAGAGTTTGGGACCATTCCCAAAGATAACTGTGATACTGGAGAAACCATGAGTCCAGATCACCTAGTTTCTAGCACAAGAGAAAGAAGCACTCCTCCTCTCTCCTCAAGAGCTTTCCTCTCTACCAGGGAGGGCTGGTGCTTACCTACTGCCATTGCTTTGGTGATGATGCTGGCTCTGGGGCTTTGTAGTCACTAGGGTACCATTTTGAAACGATGCACAACCATCTACTAAATGGAACCATTAGTGACTTGAAAGCCCCTGGGCCTTGTCTCCTCTGCTACTTTTGATGATGGGTCTTACCTGTCTGGGGAAATTGAGATGTAGAAAGGCAAGAGGCATGGGTTAGCTGCCAGAAAAGCAAGGATCCCAAGTCAAAAGTAGTAAAACTGCTTACCCAGAGCCCCTGAGAAAAAGAAAAGCATTTGTAAAGCAGACCTCTCCCCCTGCCTAGTACTGTGCAAGTGAACTTCCAGACACATGAGCATGCGCTATCCCTCACCCACTAACCAAGTCAACAATTACAGCAAAAGCAGATTTTCTGCCTAGCCTCATGGAAGCAAAGCAAGACGCCGCCCATGGAAAATTCCTGGTTGAGTGACAAGCTCCATCCACATTCTGGAAACGATGAGGGCCGTGCCTCCATTGTCCTGACTTGGTCAGTATGTGTGAAGTGTTTCCAAGGCTGCTCTGGGAGCAACCCTGGGGAGGTCCCTTGGCTCTTTCAGATCACCTAGGAACACAAGCACCTTGTTGTAAGCTGAAGTTTAAGAGACCCAGGACCCTCCCTTCTGGTCTTTGTTAAGGACAAGGTCAGAAAACTAGTGCTCATCATATGTCCAAGTTGAATTCATCATGAAGCCTTTGACAGGAATCTGTGCTTGTCAAAGCTTGTTCTTTAAAATAAAGGTTGATGCAGCAGCCATTGTAGCTACTGAAACTTCCTCTATATTTTCCTAGCCCTTACCTAGCTGACAGAACTCTAGCCTCCACCGCCTATTAAGACAGATTTTGTTTCCCACTCAGCCAGTTTGGATTGGTTCTGGGTATGGAGAACTCACTGGCACTCCATTCTCCAAAGTCATCCAAGTGTAACAAAGACCTTGAAACTGAACAGTCCTCATGGCAAAGCTAGTTGCAAATTCTGACAGCAATATAACTTTATGTACTTACCTATTCTCTTTGGAGCGTGGCAAAGCATTTACTTCTTTGCAGAAGAGAAATGCAGTTACAAAGTCTCAGTTTCCTCTGCAAACAGTTGTAAGTGCTTAGCATTTACACAACAGGCGCTATAGTCTACAATATTTCCATGGGATGATTACATAGCATTTGTATGGATGGATGACCACCTCTACTCATCCCTGCCACCCTCCTGGCTCCAAAGGGGCACTTACCAGCAGCAGTTGAGATAGTTTCAGTTTTGTTGCTCACTCCTGTAAAATCAAACTGGACAAGCTTCCAGGAATTACTCGCATCGATTTCAAGCTTGAAATCTTCCCACTTGAATATCATCTCATTCATAGGATAGGAAACTGTAAAGCAATGTGGATAGAAGGGTCATGTGAGACTGGGCACCCCAGCAGAGGTCTCCACCAGCATGGAGTCTGAGCAATGCCTTGGAGTTCTGACTCTGGCCTCACCAGTGTAGTAGCTTGCCTTTCTTACCTCATTGTTGAAGTCCATTCAGTAAGTGCATTTACTAAGCATTCCTCAGTACTAAACCTTATGCTGGAAATACAGAGAAAAGCAAGGCAGGAGCCCTACCATCAAGCATTCACATTTTAGGACAGTGAGTATATGAGTACATCTGTAATTGCTGGAAGTGCTCTGAGAAACCTCTGCTCTTAGGACAGTGGGAAAAAGAAGAGGAAAGATAATTTGGGGACATACCCAGAAAAGACTTCATACAGTAGGTGACATTCCTATTAAGCCTTAAAAGGCTGTATGGATGAGACTGAAGGGATGAGGAGGATATTCTATGCACAGAAAGGTAAGCATGCCTGATATATTACGGAAATGCCAAAAGTTCAGGATGGCTAGCTCACAGAGGATGAATGAGGTATGCAGAAGTGGGTAACAGGAACCAGTTAATAAAGGGCCTTGGGGGATACTCTAAGTAATTTGGAACTGATATGGGAGAGGTAAGGAAGGATTTGAAACTAAGAAGTGACCTGGTCTAAATGATTCTTTAGCTAAGTCACTCTAGTCATTATAGGAAGATGGTCTCACAGGGATACCAATTATAGGAGGCCAGTACAGTAATCCAGGCATAATAGAATGAATGAAGGCAGGACTCAAAGCTGTGGTAGTGAAAATGCAGAGGAATAGACAGCCATAATAGACAACTGGAAAGGAACACCAACAAGATGTGCTGATTTCTTAGATGTAAGAGGTGAAAGAGAAAGAAACATAAAAGTTCTTGGTTTGAACAACTGAGTGAGTGATGGTGCCTTTCAATGAAATAGGTGGTAACACAGAAGCAAGACATTTGTTTTGGGGGTAGAGGTTGGGAGGAGACAATGTATTTAGTTTTCGACATGTTCAGTTTCAAAGTAAAGATATTGCAAAAGTCTAAGCGGAAGATGACAAAGACCTAAACCAAGGCAGTGACAGTGGAGATGGAGGGAAGCAGACATACTTGAGATACACTTCAGAGACAAGTGACTGACTTGAGGTGGGATGGAAGGGAGAGGGAGGAACCCAACATGAGGCCCACGTTGAACAACAGTATTGTCAGCAAGACAGGAGATAAGCATGGATTGGGTGGCCCTGGGCAACCTTGGCATCAACTTAGGAGAAATGCAAAGGGCAATGATGAGAAAAAGAGGGGCCCAGAATGACTCTGGGATCCCAGAAACCTAAGATGGTACTCACAGCTAGAGAAAGACAGAGGGCAAGAGTGAGAATCCATTGGAAATTTGAGCATGTGGAGAGAACATCCAGCATCAATGGTCATCCTGGAAGGGAGAAAGGAGCTTCATTAGGCTGGCCCTGAGCACTTAGGTACCTACCCAACTTGGGCCTGAGGACCACCACCAATAAGTGGCAACAGTGGAATTTGAGACAAAGAGCTCAAAGGAAAGTCAAAAAGAGAGGAAGAACAGCTTGGAAGTATCTGGCTACTCTGGTCTCCATCATCGGAAAACTGTAGGGACCAACTTAGATGGGCTCCTGTTTCTTGTCCATCCTAGCTTCTAGGACCTGCCAACCCTCTCCCACTCTTTATCAACTCCCTACCCCTACACCAGCCATTCACAATCTTCTCCTGCCAGGCATTCTGGTGTCTAACCTGGTCTTTGCTATCTTTCCAACTGCTGTTATTGCTCCACCTAGACAAGTGCACCACTGTGGATGTGTCCTTACATCCAGTGTCCACTTGGGACGGAATTGTCCAGGCAATGCAACCATGCTGGTACATTCTAGTGTGGGAAGCTCTGGACTTGGAGCCAAGTAAGTGGGTACCAGTCCCAGCTCTGCCACAGACTTGGTGTATGTCTTTAAACAATCTTTCTATTTTTAGGTTTCAGTGTCTGTGTTTGTACATGAGGGGGTTGAGTTCATGATCTAGAGAAGATTGGAGTGGCCCTCAGAAGTATCATTCAGGATGAAGCCTGGCCATGTTTTCTCAGTAAAAATTCTCAGAAGGAGAGCAAGAATCCCAAGAGGTAAGACTCCAGAGGTTTGACATACCTAACTGTGTACAACACCTTGCCATCCTTATGTATGCGGACCATCTGGTTGGGCATGTAGGACACATACTCTTGGATCCTCTTAGAATTCCTAAAAAAGGTGTCTGGGATCCATAACTGGCTCACCATGGTGCCAGTCAGAACGAAGCTCTCAAAGCTGTCATTGTAACGGAGGCGTTCATCATACCAGGTCTGGCACAAGGTGACATCAATGGAGTATTCCTGGTGGGAAGGATAAAAAAGCAAACACTTGGGACTAAGCAGACAAAGAACATTCTCGAGGCATCCTGTGGTGGGCCTATCCTGGAGATAGGAACCCACTTAAGTTTGTACCAAGAAAAGCGACATGAGTTTGGTTGTAGGAGTTTTCTATTTCCAGGTATTCCATAAAGAGAATACTTCCAGATGGATAACAGTCTAAAAAGATACAGTTCATCTAGAAACAAACAGGCAATGGTGACTTAATTGCATGGCTGGGCTCATCATGTCACCACTCCTTATAGGGCTGTGGTGATACTCCAGGCAGGTCTTCAGCCCTAAGTTTCATAGCAAGTCAAAGATCGCAGCTCAAAATCATTTTAAACATACACGAATCCACGTACCTTTAATTGTATACAGCAAAGTTTCCCCTTTCAGCTTTTATTTAGGGAGCACAGGTGTTAATTAACTTCAATCCTTCATCCTCCAAAATTATATTAAAAACTGAAGAGCTTTGAGTCATAAGAGAAATATCTATTTAGTTTCATATTTTTTAATCTTTTTTATTTTGTGTTTTTTTAAAAAAGGGCACCTAACCTCAGAGAGAGAGAGAGAGAATATGCATAGACATATCCATGACAATACGGTCTCCAGATACTGTTCATCCCATAAACTGCCTGTTAAACATCAAGAAGGATGTTTAATAGGAAGAAGCATGAGAAGCTAGAAATTTGCACCACTGGAACTGAAGAGAATAAAAACAGACTAATTGAACTGCAAGCAGCTTGAACAGAAAGTACCAGCACTAGGCCAAGGTAGAAACTTGAGAACTAGCCCAATTGCCTTTACTTTAGAAACAGGGAAACTGAGGCTCATTAGAAACAGGGAAACTGAGGCTCAGAGAGAAAGAGGCCTGTCCAAAGTCACATAAACAGTTGACAGCAGCACACTGGCTCTGATGCTCAGAGTACCATTACCCTAACCTTACCCTAGAACAACCTTCACCAATCACCCTCTCCAGTGCTTACTTTATTTGCACCAACAATCCCTTTGGGTACTGAGGTCCAATTTCCCTCTGCAGAATCCCTGGGTCTTCCTTGAGTTATCCTGCATCAAATAATGAACACCAACCAGACACCTACAACCCTGGAGGCCCATAGAGTCTGTAGGGGTAAGGAAGGTCAAGATAATCCCTGCTTGCTTTTGCTGCCCAGGCCAAAAGGTGGTGAGAGCCACTGCCACATTGCTGGGAGCCAGACTCCCAGACTGAAAATGTTCCCTGGAGTAGTCCAGAAAAGCCGACAGAAAAAAGTTGCCAGTGCCTGACTATCATTCACATGGGAGCTCCCAACAGGGCTCCACCTGGCCCCTTTAGCCTTCACAAGTAGCCTTCTGACTACTTCTACAGTCCAAGTGGCTGACAGTTACAACTTGGCCTGTAAGGCCTCATGAAGTGCTTGGAGTCAGGGGAAGCCTTTCTTCCACAATCCATGCTGTGCTCACAGTTCTGTTAGCGTTTCAAATGAGCATTTAATTTCTATTTAACAAGATACCAAATGTAAATCCACTACACAGCAACTGGTAACTAATGGTTCAATTTTTCCCGTTTGATGAGGGAGCTTGTGAAATACGTCTCTTTTAGCTCAGCTGACACTACAAATTTGGTGTCAAGAAACTGGCTTAATTAGAATCGCTTGTGATAATTACCACAGCAAAAAGCAACCTTCACAAACTGTTGATGCTGCAATGGGCAGTTGTTCCCAGACTAGTCACTGCCTTCTAAGCTCAAGCCAGGAGACTGATAGAAACATTTTATTTAAATCCACATGTTGTGGGCTCAGATTTCTTTCCCTGAGGACAATTCATGTCTTCTATATAATATCTGACTGAAGGGTGTTGGAACACCCCTCACACAACCACTCCAACTATGTAACAGAACACTGAGGACTCACAACCTTGCTGAGGTCCAGTTGCCTCAAACGTAAAATGAGGATCCCAGTAGCAGCCTGGCTGGCCACACAGGCTGTCAAAAGGACCTAAGACAAATATACTGTGTTCACTGGTTAAGTGTTGTGGCTATGTGAGAGACATATGCTCCCTCTTCACGAAGTGTAGAGCTCTACAATATCACCAGGGAAAAATAGGCTGTATAAGACCTGGGACGTCCCAGAGATTTAAAGAAATATTTGGAACTATGTAGATGGTTAGACTTTTCAGGAAACTTAATAGCACATGAGTGGCTGAAATCTTCTCAAGATAGTTGGCTAAAGTGCTACCTTACTGCCAAAGAAAATCAAGTTGTTGGCTCCTCTTTGGACCAGTTCTGTGTCACATGCCAGGTTCAGTGACTGCTGAGTTATTACACTATATCCCTTGGCATTGTCATGTATCAGCACTTCCTGGCACCTCAGGTGAGGCCAATGCTACCATTAATAGTGGCAGAGTAAGAGAGACAGGGCATTCAGCTATGAGTGGGGCTACTGCTGTGCTGCTACAAGGGCTCTTGGCGATGATAAAAATTGGTTTCCCAAAATATTATCTTACACAAATTGCAAGGATATTGTAGCCCAAAACTTCCACTACTCTTTAGGCCATTTTTTCCATCCTCATACCAATGACTAGAAAGACTCATTTTTCTATTAAGAGTAAACAGTGGCCATGATGGTGCAACCATAAGACCTTGACCTCTGGGTCTTGGTCAGAATCCAGTGTTTCTTAGGATACTGACAATTTCAATCAAACTGATTGCTAAATCCATACTCATTTAGTGGTAAGCACATTGATAATAGCAAGAAGTAAATCTGACATCAAGAGGAAAAACTTTAAAAGGTGAAATGAAACTGAAAAATATGTCTTCTCTCATGATTCTTTTCTTCCTTATAATTTCCTATAGGAATTATAAAGGCCTTTACTTATTCCAATAGGAGAATGTAATGGCCATGTGTAATAGCCAGACTCAAAAATGGCCCCCATTGATCTTCATCCCCTGGTGTTCATGCTGTTGCATACTCCTCACTTGATTGTGGGCTGCACATAATGACTTGCTTCTAATGAACAGAATACTACAGAAACAATGGGTATTAGATTACAAGAGTTTCTGGCTTCCATTTTGAACACATTTTTTTTTATGTTCTTGCTCATTCTAAGGGAAGTCAGCTGCCATGTTGTGAGCTACCCTGTGGAAAGGGCCACATGGCAAGGACTGTGGGAGGCCTCCAGACAATATCTAGAGAACTAAATCCTAACAACCATGTGAGAGCTTGAAAGTGGATCCTCCCTCAGTTGAACCTTCAGATAAGACCCCAGACTCAACTGACACCTTAACTATAAAGCCTTATAAGAGACCCTGAATCAGAGGACCCAGGTAAATCATGCCTGGATTCCTAAACCACATGAGCTATGAGCTAATGGCTATTTGTTGTTTTGAGACCCTGTGTTTTGGAATAATTTGTTACATAGCAATACAAAAGTACACTGTGCCTCAAGAACTAGGTAGCTAAACAAAGCATCACAGGGATGAACCTCATTCTTTCACTCAGTTTATATGAACACCTTGATCCACCATGAATGTTTACTTACCTTTGAATGTTTCTTTGTAAATTCTATCTCAGAGCCTAGACTCTGAGTTCACCCATTCACATGGTGCTTACTGAATATCAGTGGTATGCTAAAACTGTGTCTGACTTGAACTAGGCCAAGTCTATGGCTGATATACTTGGTTAACAGAGCATTTCTCATTGTCAGGCTCTGCAAATGAAAGTGACTTTTGCAGAATATATTTCCTAATTCATTTGCTCAGCTAACATATACTGAATCCTTGATATTAAGGAGTCCATAGTCTAGGGATCAAGGCAGACATAGAACACAAAGATCAGGTAAGCAACTGAGACGTAAGCTAGAAAGATCTTGGTGCCAAAGAGAGAAGTGTGGTTAAGAAGGGAACATTAGATAGCTGTGGAGGTCAGGCAGGATACCATGAAAGCATTAGATGTTATTTTAGTTAGACCCTGAAGGATAAAGCTTATGACCAACAGAAAATTGGAACAATAGCATACCAAAGAGGAAATAGTTTGAACAAAGTCTCAAAGGTGTAAGATAGTTTGGGAACATTCATAGTCTAGTGTGACTGAATCATGTGGTCTCTAAAGGGAAAGAAGTAACCCTTAGGTTGGCTCCAGCCATGGAGGACCTTGACTGATGAAGTGTGGGGTTGAACTTCATGCTTTAAGTAAGGTCAGGAATGCAGGAAGCACATCTCTCAGGAGGCTGGGTTATTAGGTGGATTGGGATAGACAGAGACCTTAAATTTTGTGTATTTTAGGCGGGAGGTAATGAAGGCTAACTGGGGATAATACTGACTCTAAAATGATAGTAGTAGAAAGGGAGAAAAGAAATCAGGACAAGATTAGAGAAACAGTCTTTTAGAGTAAGAGTTGGTATCTATAGACTTAATTTCATTAAAAAAATTCAAATGATTCCATTGTGTTGTTTAAAGTTGCTTTATTATTTTTATTTTGAATGAAAGACCGGAAGATGTAGTCAGGATTCAGAAGATCCTGTTCAGGCAGCAAGAGACTTATTTACCTTTTCCACTCTCCTTCTCAAGTCAGTGTTGGTTAAAATCTCTCTGCTCCCCTGCACCCAAAACTTATGTTATAGACTCACAGAGCAGAAAAAACAAATATGTGAAAGGTCCCATGTATTAGCTCCATGGGATAGGAAATATGGTATTAAAGCTCAGTACTTACCATGTCAACAATAGAGATAGGACCAAGGGTGTTGACATAGAGCATAACAGTGACCACAGTAGGCTTCTCTGTAAAGGAAGCAGAAGTGGCAGAGGTAAGTGTCAAACAGGGGCATGGGGCAGGTGAGGGGTATGGTCAAAGGGGAGAAAAAGGAAGCTGAATAAAGGTTAGACTACACAGGTTCAGCATCTGAACTTATTTCTTTTTTTCTTTCATGATAAGACCCAATTCATAGACTGTTACGAGCTGAACATTACCTCAGAGGTCCTATTATCTACTCCAGCCATCTCATTTTGTAGTTGAAAAAACTGAGGGTGAGAAAAGGGAAAAATCTACACCAAGGTTAATGGCATTGCTGACACTGTATTTGATAACTCTTACCTGATAGGTCTGCAATAGATGTCCCTGCCTACATACATATCACCTTCACCTATACCCCAGGCTCATTCTCCATAATTATGTCTTCAAATCCCTTCCCCTCTGAGGTGGAAAAACTATTATCTGTTACTCACTGCCAATGCCAGGGCGCAGTTTGTGGTCATAGTTATTCAGCATACTGTCCAGGGTCTGAGTAGCTGATAGCAGTTTCCCAAATTTTTGATGGGTATCAATAGCAGTAGGCTTTATTTCTTCAGAAGGGAGCTTTTTTTGGGGACCCTTGGTCTTGAGGCCATAGATGTCATCATGATCGGCAGAGGGTCCCTTGTTTGATTCAGCATGAGGTCCTTCAACCCTAGAAAATATAAACAAACAAAAATGAAGTTCTGTCCTCCACTCTGTAGGGGCCTCAGATGATGTCTTTTGGGACAGAAGGAAACTAAAATAATCTGCAACCCAAGGCATAAACAGTAACTAGCAACAGTAAATTATGAACCAGTAACAGATTATACCTGTTTATTTTTTCTAAATCTCACTGCTCTTTGAGAACTTTTTATGCTATTGCTTTTTCATGGTAATTACTTTAAAAACCAAGCTTGATATTTTCAAAGAATTTTTCAAAGGAAAATTATGAAGGCATTGATATATGAGCTCTGTCCAACCAGTCGCCGTGACTAGCCTTGGTCTCCAGTCAGCCTGACAAATACCACTGGGGAGCAAGTGGGCAGGCAGAGAGAGGGGCAGGACTGCTGAGGAATGCTCAGGAAAGTCAGAGCAGCCTCTCCCAGAGAGGGTTATTAACACTGTGGGAATATTCTGCATATTTTTGCTTTCGTGATACTCATTGCATTGGAGTTGAAGGGTGGGAGTTGGGGGAAGGTCTAAGTACTACTCCCGTCTTTGGGTGAAGGCAGGAATCCTTCCCCCAGAGACTGCAGTACAGAAAATAAATGGTCAACAGTAGTCCAACCTGAGTGCCACAGCCATGCAACGCAGCCAAAAAATAAGAATTAAATTAAGTAAAACAAAAAATTTTAAAAGCCACCTGCCAATGTATGAAGTCAAGGCCTTGCTACCTTTGCTGGGAGGCAGTGAGGAAAGGGGTGCCAGGGGGCTTGTGAGGTTCTGGTAATGTTCCAGTTTCTGATGTGGGTGTCTTGATATTGGTGTGGTCATTTTCTGACAATTCATCAGCTGTATAATTACAATTTGAGCGCTTTTCTAAATACATGTTTTAATTCAATAAAGTGTTTTGAACAATAACAATGTTAATAAAAATGTGCTAATATATAGACGTTATTTGGGTCCTGATTTTAAAAGGCAATCTAAAAAAAACAAAAAAACAAAAAACCCACCGCCACCACCACCACCACCACCACATCAACAACAACAACAAAAATTTATGACAAAACACGGGAGAGCTCAACAATGACTGGATAGTTTCTTCAGCATGAAGAAATTATTCTAAAGTTTTTGGTGCAATAACGGTATTTGTTATGTTTCTGGAGCCTTTAGGACTAGAAATACATACATACTAAAATAATTACATACATACAAAAGGATATAATGTCTGAGATTTGCTTTAAAATAATTTAAGCTGGAAATGGACTGTGGGTTGGGTACAGAGAAAATAAGAGTGTCCATGAATTTATAATTAATGAGGTTGGTGATGGGTATATAGAGATGTACTCTACTGTTCCCTGTAGTTTTATATATATTTGAAAAATCACTTTTGTAATTAAAAGCTTCTTTAAAAGCCATCAGGAAAACTAATCTGTGATGCTAGAAGGTGGGAGACTGGTTTCATTTGGAGAGGAAAGTGGACTAAGAGGGGGTGAGGCTTCTGAGAGGTGGAGGCTCCTGAGAGGTGGAGAGGTGACCACACCAATATCAAGACACCCACATCAGAAGGAGGATACTAGAATTTTCTATCTCCTGGTCTAGTGGGAGTTACAGGGCATGTTTACTTTGTGCAAATCCATGGAGCTGTTCACTCATATTTATATACTTTTATATTTGTATATCACACTTACAAAATGACTATATTTTTTAAAAAGCCATCAGGAAACTTGATTTCTAAAATAAGGGATTAACAGGGCAGGAAATGTAGTCTCTGTACTGCAAACCAAGACACCCCGAGCATCAAAATGCATTTTCCTGTATTATTTCAAGCTCTTACTATTGCTTAACTAGAGTACACATGTGCCAAGCCTATGCCATTTCTCATGACTGAAGTAGCTAATTTCCATTGTGGGTAAGGGAAGAAATGGGCTTAGGAAAAGCAGTTTCCATTTCCAAATAACACATTCAGAGATGTTCTCTTTCCCTGAGGCTTTCCCCCAGTCCTCTGATAGATAATACAGACCACTGCCACTGTGGGAGGGGAGGAGGGAGAACAGGGGTCTGAGACTCTCAAAAATGAATGACATGGCTGGGAGTATGGCACAATCAGGATTGGAACTGCCAGCCAAGACCACCCATGTACCTGCGGCAGCCCCTTCCACATGTCTGAAGGCAAAAACAACAACCCGGAAGTTGAAGAGGCAAACAAACAAGCAAAAGCACAGAATCACCAGAGCACCCTGCACCCAGACTAGTTGGCAATGAAATTGGTGTCAGAGGGTTTTGATTATGCTGTAATCCTAAATTAGCTTTTCTCAATAAAAGCAGTGTAGGACCACTTAGTACATTATATAAATGTCTAACCACGAAGGTATACACCTGGAACTAATATAAATAATATTGAATGTCACTGTAATTGAAAAAAACAAATTAAAAAACAAAGAAGCAAACAAAAATACCCTCATCCAGGATTCTTGGGGTTCAGGAGCTGCTGACAGTGCACACCTTTCCTCAGTTAACCATTAAGCTCAGTACCAAGGTAAAAAATAACCAAAACTTGAAAAAACACTCATGCACTTGACTAGTCAGATCTTTCCATGGAGGTTTTTCAGGCATCCACCTCTCTCTAGATGTGATGGTCCAAGATGGAGTTGAATTTCTACACCCTTGAACATAAGAAGTGCCACTAGATTGTTTTGTGTTTTTCTTTTATCCAAACAGTACTGTTTTCACCTTACAGATGGGAAAAACTGAGGCCCAGATGGTGGAAGGGCTGTGCCCAAAGTCATACAACTGATTTGATGCTGAGCCTTGACCAGAGCATTCCTGGTTCGATGTGGCCCTTCACAGCACACCCTGCTGCCACCTCCCCAGCTCTTTCTCGACGCCACGGGTTGCCATGTTTGCATCAGTTACTGCAGCCCTTCCCCCAGGCTGGAAAGGTAGTTTCCATCTCTGTAGCCCCTCTTCCCCACTGTTTTCCTCTCTGCTCTCCCTCCTGCCTTTCGCCCCCCTCTTACTTCTCTTTTCCCCCAGCCAGTCATCATGTCAGCTCTCTCAACCAGTCTCCAGTTTATTTCACATCAGGACGGATGTGGATGACCGGAAATTCCTAGCACGCATTCAGAAATATTTACCAAGCCCTACTGAGGCCAGCTCCCCCTTCTCAGTCAGGCCACCAGTGAGTCAGCCAGGAGCCATACAGCCCCTCCCTTGAGGAGCTAAAACATTCCAGTGTGGGGAGAGAAGCCATCTTCCCTCTCCCCAAAACAAATATGCAAAAACAGAAGCCCAATGCCGTGAAGACTTCGAGAATGTTCGACAGATCAGGAAACTTAGGAACACTTAACAATTCACAGTCAACGGAAAACCTTCTCAAAAATATGAAGCAGTCATCTTCCACCCTACGAAACCAGAAATGGGAGAGACAATCTTCCTAGCAAAGTCCTAGGGCCAGAAAGTGCGAGGAAAGCTGGCTGCTTATGGAAAACCTGCTGCTATCTTTTGGAAAAGTAGGGAGGTATTGAAATCCAGGACCCAAACCACAGACGTCAGAAAATAACATTCCTGGCATCTGGCTCCAGGCCGCCCAAAACCCAGCAGGGTGCCGGGGGTGGGGGATGAGGAAGGATGGAGGAGGCTGGCGGCTGAGGGGATAGGGTGAATGGCTGGGGCAGGAACCCTGGGACTAAACCAGGGCTCATGCCTGGGACTAGACCAAGAGGAACGAGGAGGGAGAGAAAGCAAGTAAAGTCAGAGTTGTCTGGCACAGTGCCTAGTACTCAGTAGGCGCGCAGAAAAAAAAAAAAAATTAACGAGACGACAAACTAGCAAACCCTCAAACAATTTAAGCACAGTTTTGCTCCCATAGCCCTCGTGTCTTTCTGGGCGCTACCTTCCCAAAGCCCCCCCCCACTCCGTCCCAGTCCCCAGAAGTGCAAGCATGCTCTGGTTTGTTGCTCCCACGGAAGGCTCAGAGAAAAAGAGGCATGCTGGTTTCCCGGCCACCACACTGATTTGGAGAGAGGGAGTCAGGGAATGGGAGCAACCAGGGTACAGGCGTCCCACCTTCCTTCCTGGGCTCCCTTTCAGGGGCTCAGCGCGCCCGTCTTAGAGGAAGCGGGGTGGAGGCTGGCCGCACAAGGGCCAGGGGCAAGGTGACCACTGGGCTCCCCGAAGCCTGCTTCACTCCGGGGAAGTGAGAGCTGGGCGCGGAGGGCTCCTGGGTTCCAGGGTGGAAACTCACCTAGACGGGAAGATTATGGACAGCCACAGGAGGACCAGGAGAACTTTGGGTAACATCGTGGCGGAGACCGGGGCGAGCAACCTCGCGGATGTCTCAGCGCCCGGTCTCGCAGCACTGAGTGCGGTGTGGAGGGTTTTGTTGGGCTTCAACTTTCACTCCTCCCACTGGCCCCGCCCCGCGCTCCCCAGCCTGGCCCCGCCCCCTTGGACCCCTTTGGAAAACTCCGACGACTTGTTCGCCGCTGTGGCGAGGGTGGGGGGAGGGGGAAAGGGGACGTAGGCGGGGGCCGTGCGAGGAGGGAGGAGGGGGAAGTAGGCGGGGGCGGCGGGGGAAGGAGGAGGTAAAGGAGGAGAAAGCCCAGTCGCCGAGGGCCCCCATCAGCCCCTGCTGCTACCACAGCAGCGCTGCCACATAGCCGGGAGGGGGGGGAACGTGGGCGGAAGAAAGAGGTGAGCCAGCGGCGCGCGAGCCTCAGGTGGAAGAAACCGGCGGCCCACGGCTGAGGCTGAGAGGCTGCTGCCGAATGGGCATGGCAGGGGCAAGATGGGCTTCTTTCCCCCTCTACGATGCCCTCCAGCTCGCCGGTGTGCCACGGGGTGCAACTGTGGCCTCCAGCCCTTCGCTCCCCACCACCTGTTGCACCTTATTGCTTGCCCAAGTCGCGTAGAATCTGAGATTTTCTCCACCCTCACTCCACACCTTATAGTTCTTCAGAGCATATCTCTTGGCATTTGAAGGAAACTGTGTAACTTAATACATTCCTGGCACAGGGAAAGAAGACAGGGGTCTCTCTAGCAAGCTATGATATCAGCTGCTACACCAGCCAGTTTCCAGGTATTTGGGAGGCAAGAGAGGACCTGTCAACAGACGACCAGGCTGAGGCATTCAATGGAGGACTTTCTCAGCATTCCACAGAGACACTGACAAAATTGACTCCTTGTTCAGCCTGAGGGCCTGGGTGTGAGATGGATCTCCTGGGGTGGAGGGGCCTTGGAAATACCCTCTCTTAAGAACAGCTGGTCAAATCTTTCTGGAGACTTGACTGTGGGTGATGCTAAAAGATAAGTTACTGGCGGTAGTGGTGGGAGTCAGTGCACCCATTCACCCATTCAGAAGGAACTTGTCAAGAGTCTCAAGCATCCCTGGACTTCATCTTTCTTGCCTAGACCCTGGTGATTCACTTTAGAGGGGAAAAAATTGCAGAGATTTGCATATCAAGCTGATGCCAAACACTAGCAGCACCATCATGTGTTGCTCTAGAAAGGGCAGTGTGTATTCACCTGGTGGTTCCTTGGAGAGGCTTTGCTATACCAGGCTAATCTAACAAACCCTTTTCACATCCCATCCCCATCCCATCACTCTGCTTTGTCATCTTCACAACACTGCTCACTAAGAAATGATTTTTGAGGGCAAGTCTTTGTGAGCTTATATATGGTGGGTTTCCCCTACTGCAGTAAGCTCAGTGACAAAAGCAAAAGAAAACAAAAAAATGTGTCTGTCTGGTTTTCTACCATATCCTTGAAACTTAAATGAGTTCTTGGCACACGGGCTCTCAACAAATATTTGTTACTGGCTTTTGTGCACTTTGGCGTCCTAGTGCCAGAGTTCACTGAGACTTGGGCTCCCTTCAGACTCTACAAGACAGAAGAAAAGGCTACAGAATGCATTGAGGCCTCCTGTGTGTATGCTTCCTAGCCCTGTGGCAGGGCTAGCTTCATGGGCTTCAAACCTGTGCAGTTAGTTCCACAGGGACCTTCATACAGAAAGGCCCCACACTTCATTTAATGTTTTGCTGTTGCCCTTTAGACATTGTTAACAATTTTTTAACAAGTGGCCCTATATTTTTATTTTTCCCTGCGCTCTGCAAATTATGTAGCCACTCTTGCACTAGACAGACGTGCTGCAGATCAGGGAACAGTCGAATGCAAAGCATTCCTGAGCTTCTAGACAGAGAAAGCTGCCTGGCCATCTGTCTGCCTTTTTGTCCAGGACCAGAGTGCTGTGGAGAGGGGATATGCTGAACTTAGCCAGCCTTAAACTTGAAGTATCTTATATACATGTCTCTTCCTCCACTGACATTGGAACTCTAGGAGAAGGAATTTTGTCTGATTTACCTGTATTCCCCTGGGTTGAGTGCAGTGCCCAATGGCAGACATCAGTTAAATTTGCTGAATGAGCAACTGAATCCCAGACAGCCAGGAGGCAAGTGGTTACAGCTTCCTCATCAGAGGACTCATCCAGGGCAGCTTTCTCTTAAGGGTTGAGATTAATCACAGTTTGCAGTTCTCTAAGTATTTCACACGTGCTTGTCTGTGCTGAGCCCTGGACTTGGTGATGGAGGAATATACAACAAGGCCTTGGACATGGTCTTGGCTCTCACATAAGTGGTGCAAAAGAGGAGAGGAAATTTCTCTTATACATTACTAACACAAGATAGAAAGTCATGATTGCCCTGGAGTTCCCAGGAAGACGGGCCTACCTCTCCCTGAGTAGTCCTGGAATCTGTATACAGGCAGGAGGAGTGGGTACTTTACATAGAATTGAGCCTGGCATCAATAGATGGTACTTACAGGCAGAGGTACAGAAATGGGCATTCCAAGCAAAGAGTCAGTCAAGATGTTTAAATAAAAAATGTATGGTGCTTCATAGAGAACAAAGAGGAGTTTGCAAGGAGCATTTGTGTGAAGTATTATGGGAGATAGACTAGTGCTGGGCTCTGATGTCAGCCAAGAATATGCATTTTTCTTGTAGACAATGGAGAAGTTACAGAAGAGTTTTGAACAGAGACACTGCATATCAGAACTGTTCTGCAAGAAGATCCCTCTGGTGGGAGTAGGTGTAAAGTCTTTGTGTTCCTGCCCTAGCTTGGACCAAACTGTAACACATGCACAACATGCTTTTTCTGTTAGGCCAAGGGAAATTACCAGCCCCAACAAGTTCTTCAAAACTCTTAGCTTGTTAACTATTTGGGTTTACAGCAACCCCACAATGCCTGAGACATTAGGGGAGGCAAACTTGAGAAAGACCTATCTATAGGGCTAAGAAGGGGTAAGCAGTGGACAACCAGGCTTCAGAACACATAGAACAAACAGTGAAGGCTGAGGCAGCACAGGGCAGTGATTAGGCCTCTGTGCTCTACCACAGGCAGGGCTGGGTTTGAATTTCAAATCCTCCATTAGATTTTAGCTCAATGGCCATGAGCAAATTACTTAAAGCCCCCTGAGCTGCATGTTTCTCATGCATAAAGGGGGAGTTATGCAAGGTGGTCAAGAAATTCGCAGAATGAAAGGGAAAAAAACCCCATTATTTTTCTTTTCAATATATTCACTCTGAACCCTAATACATTTTTCAGATCTTTCCATAAGTTTACTTATACCCTCAAAAAACGTTTTGGTTTTGCCCTCAAATTGCAGCTTTAACCTTTTTGCCATCTTCTTTTCTCCTTCTCAGATTATTTTAACTATTTCAAAAGACTGGAATAGTACTCTCCAGTTATTATGACAACTTATTCTTATAATCAATCCACAAGATACCCTCCATATCCCCCTTCACACACCCTCCAAAAAAACAGTAGCCATGATTATTTCAGCTGATTGGGACACCTTGAATGTTTTAGGCATGAATTTTTTCATGCCACTGCATGGACTCCTCCTTTGACTCAGGCTCATAATGATAAAGCCAATTTTATCTCTAGTGATAATCTAGTTTAAAAAGTCAAAAAATAAATAAATATATAAATAACAAGTCATCTTTGTTGTCTCTGCAGAGGGCCAAAAATTGTCATGAACACCCGATGTGCTGTTGTTTTTGAAGTGGGGTGAGTATCCTCAGTACCCATCTTGCCCTGACTTTTGACTTTGGTGATGGAGAATATTCAAAATGGTTGCAGGTGATACTCCAACCATTTCTGCAAGCTGCTTTTTATACAGTCTGGCATATTCCACTGCACATTTTCAACTTTTTTTCAATGTCTGAGGAAATGACCTCAACTAGGCAACCTGGACCAAGGTCATCTTCAAATGATTCTCTGTCTTGCTTTAAAAGGCTATGCCTCTTGTAAACCATGGATTTTCCAGGGCAACAATCCCCATAAACCTGCTAACATCTCTTCCAAAATGATTTAATATGTTTTCCCTTGTTTTGTGAGAAACTTAATGACAGCACAAAAATTCAATTTTATTCATACTTGAGATTTTCTTCACATTTGACATGCTCTTTTGGCAATATCTGAAAGAACATAGACACAAGTAGGTTGAAATTTGGCACACATACTAACAATAAGTCACCCAATCAAACTATGTGCACTAGTACTCCCACTTCTCCGATAATGTCCCATTCCACGAATTTCTTGACCACCCCTGGTATAATGCTCTCCACCTCACGTGGCACCTGTCAATGTCATAGACTAAGTAAAGCATTTAGCACAGTGTCTGGTACATGGTCAATATGTGACAAAACTTATGTGCTAATTCTCAGTATTACTATTATTTGATAATAACTGATAAATAGCAGTGCATTCATGCCTGGTATACCTGAAGTCTTGAACAACACCTTGGATATATCTGACCAGGGAGCAAGAGCCCAGTCCCAGATATACACTGCACAGCAAGGCTCCTGTCCCAAGCAGATGGAAATGGAGTGGACTCTAGACCTCAGGGAACTGGACCACTGACAAACACCTCAGGCTGATGGTACTCAGGTCCATTCTACAAGGGAGAAGAGAGTCATGGCTGGGGATGAAGACTGAGAGTCACAAACACTTGGGTGCTAGTCAAAAGCCATAGGACAGAAGTAATCACCAAAGAAGAAAGAGTCCCCAGAGGGCTGTTATAGAAGCCAATAGAAAAAAGGAACATTTCTATTAGGATGGCGGGTTCAAAAATGTTCTAGTAAGGTAAGGATTGAATGATGCCCACTGGATTTGTCAACAGGGAGGTCATTGGTGAGCTAGGCATCAGCTGTTACAATGGAGCAGTGGCGTGGAGGACCAGTTTACAGAGGATTGAAGAGTGCAGGAGAGGAGCAGTGAGAAAAGGGAGAATATGAATGTGGGAGAGATTATTTGAAAAGTCTGGCCAGAAAGCAAGAGAGCCATCATTGTCTTCCAAACCAAATGTGGGGAGGGGTGCTTAGTACAGGGGCCATATCTGATTCTTCTCTGAGTCCCTAGAGCCTGATCCAAGTCCTGGGAAAAGAAAAGAAAGAAATCTAAGTACAGTGGCAAATGATGCTGGGCAGTAGTTAAGAATGACTAAACCTGATAAGTGTCTTCTGTGAGGGGTGAATGCATGAGGTGAGGATATGAGGTCAGAAAACATACACAACTTAATAAAAGGCATTCAAATCAGAAAGGAAGAAGTAAAACTCATTATTGCAAATGACATAGAGAAGATTACACCAAAAAACTATTAGAACTGATAAATGAATTAGGTAAAGTAGCAAGATACAAAATTAATATTCAAAAATTAGTTCCATTTTTATATACCAGTAACAAATTATCAGAAAGAGAGATTAAGACAAAAATTCCATTTACAATTGCATAAAAAAATACCTAGGGATAAATTTAACCAAGGAGGTAAAAGGCCTGTACTCAGGAAATTATAAGACATTGAATCAAAGAAGATACAAATAAATGGAAGCATGCCCTGTGCTCATGGATAGTAAGAGTTAACATTGTTAAATGTCCATATTATCCAAAGTAAGCTACAGATTCAATGCAATCCCTATTGAAATACCAATAAAACTTTTGCACAGAACTAGAACAAAGAAACCTAAAATTTATATTGAACCACAAAAGATCCCAAGTAACCATAGCAATCTTAAAAAAGAAGAACAGAGTTGAAAGTATCATGCTACCTGATACCAAACTATATTACAAGGCTATGGCAATCAAAACAACCTTGTACTGGCATAGAAACAGACACTTAGATCAATGGAACAGAATAGAGGGCCCAGAAAAAATCCCACACTTATATGGTCAATTAATCTATGACAAAGGAGGCAAGAATATACAATGGGGTAAAGACAGTCTATTCATTAAATGCAGGGAAAACTGGACAGATAAATGCAAAAACTAGAAACTAAACCATCTTTTTACATCATATACAAGAACTCAAAATGAATTAAAGTCTTAAATGTAAGACCCCAAACCATAAAACTCCTGGAAGAAAACATTGACAATAAATTATTTCACATAAATCTTAATAATATATTTTGGGGGATATATCTCCTCGGATAAGGGACACGCAAGAAAAAATAAATAAGAAAAAATAAACAAAAGGACAACATCAACCTGAAAAGATTTTGCACAGTAAAAAAGTCCATCAACAAAATGATGAGACAACCTACTAAATGGGAGAAGATATTTGCCAATAATACATGTGATAAGGGCTTAATATCCAAAATTTATAAAGAAATCATACAACTTAATACCAAAAAAATTCTAATTAAAAAATAGGTAAAGGACCTGGATAGACTTTTCTCCAAAGAGGTCATACAGATGTATGAAAAGATGCTCAATGTTAATAATCATCAGAAATATTCCAATTAAAACCATAATGAGATGCCACCTCACACCTGTTAGAATGGCTCTTATCAACAAGACAAGTAATAACTTGGAAAGTCTATGGAGAAAAAGGATCCCTAATACAATGTTGGTGGGAATGTAAATTGGTGCAGCCACTATGGAAAACAGTATGAAGGTTCTTTAAAAAATTAAAACTAGAACTACCTTATGACCCAACAATCCCACTTCTGGGTATTTATCCAAAGAAATCTAAAACACTAATTTGAAAAAATATATGTGCCCCTATGGTCAATGCAGCATTATTTATAATAGTCAAGATATGGAAACAACCTAAATGGTCATCAATAGACAATTGGATAAAGAAGATGTGGTACATATATACAATGAAATATTACTTGGCTATAAAAAATAATGAAATCTTAACATTTGTGATAACATGGATGAACTAGAAGGTATTATGCTAAATGAAATAAGTCAGAGAAAGACACTTACCATATGATCTCACTTATACTGAAATCTATAAAACAAAATAAATGAACAAACAAAACAGAAATAGACTCAGATACAGAGAAGAAATTTATGGTTGCCAGATGGGGATTGGAGGCTTGGGTGAAAAAGGTGAAAGGATTAAGAAGTACAAATTGACAGTTACAAAATAGTCATGGGGATGTAAATTATAGCATAAGTAATATGGTTAATAACATTGTAATAATTACAATGCCAGGTGGGTACTAGACCTATTGGGGGGATCACTTTGTAAGTTATAAAAATGTCTAACCACAATGCTGTACAACTGAAACTAATATTATATTGAATTTCAAGTGTAATTGAAAAAAATTTAATTTTATATATATATATATATATATATATATATATATATATATATATATATAGTTAAATTTGTTGAGGTGACATTGGTTAGTAAAAATTACGTAGGTTGCAGGTGTATGATTGTATAATACATCATCTATGTGTTGTGTTATGAGTTCATTACCCAGAGTCAGTTCTGTTTCCATCAACGTATATTTGAGACCCTGTACCTTCTCTCTGACCCCCTATCCTCATACTCTCAGATAACCACTTATCACTAAACTATTGATTAATCCATGAGTTTTTGTTTCTTTGTTGCTTTTAGCTTCATGTTCCACATATGAATGAAATCGTATGGATCTTTCCTTATTCTTTTTGGCTTACCTCACTTCGCATGATGATCTCAAGGCCCATCCATGTTGTCATAAATGGTTTTATTTCCTCTTTTCATACGGCTGAGTAATATTCCATTGTGTATATGTACCACAGCTTTTTTATCCAGTCATCTATCAAAGGAACATTGGCTGTATCCATGACTTGGTCACTGTAGCAAGTACTATGATGAATATTGTAGTACATATATTTTTACAGACTAAGGTTTTCAAACTTTTGGGGTAGATATCCAGAAATAGGATTGTTGGGTCATTTAGTAACCCTATTCTTAGTTTTCTGAGGAAGCTCCATGTTGTCCTCCATAGTAGTGGTTGTACCAGTTTGCATTCCCACCAGCAGTATATGAGGGTTCCTTTTTCTCCACATCCTCTCCAGCTCTTGTTATTCCTTGTCTTGTTGATAATAGCCATTCTAAAAGGTATGAGGTGGCATCTCATGGTAGTTTTGATTTGCAGTTCCCTAATTGCTAGCAAAGTTGAGCAATTTTTTATATATCTGTTGGCCATTTGTATGTCTTTTTGGGAAAAGTGTCTGTTCAGGTCCTCTGCCCATTTTTCAATTGAACTGTTTGTTTTTTTGTTGTTGAGTTGCAAAAGCTCTTTATATATTTTAGATATTAACCCCTTATCAGAGGCATTGTTTGAAAATATTTTCTCCCATTCGGTTAGCTGTCTTTCTAGTTTGTTAATGATTTCTTTTGCTGTGTAGAAGCTTTTTAGTTTGATATAGTCCCATTCATTTATTTTTGCTTTTACTTTTCTGGCCTTTGAGTTTAGGTTCATAAAGTCCTTCCTAAACCCAAGGTCTATAAGTTTAGTACTGAAGTTTTCCTTTATACAGTTTCTTGTTTTGGGTCTTATGGGAAGGTCTTTAATCAGTTTTAAGTTAACTTTGGTATACAGTGACAGTTCGCAATTCAAATTCATTCTTTTGCATGTGGTTTTCAAATGTTCCCAGCACCATTTATTGAAGAGGCTTTCTTTTCCCCATTGTGTACGTTTTGCTCCTTTGTCCAAAATTATCTGTCTATATTTGTGGATTTATTTCTGGATTTTTTTATTCTGTTCCATTGGTCTGTGTGCTGTTTTTCTGCCAATACCAAGCTGTCTTGATACAGATGCTTTGTGGTATAGATTGAAATTGGGGAGTGTGATACCTCCAGCTTTTTTCTTTTTATTTAGGATTACTTTGACAATTCAGGGTCTTTTGTGGTGCCATATGAATCTGATGATTCTTTTATCTATTTCTTGTAAGAATGTCTGTGGATTTTCATGGGATTTGTGTTAAATCTGTATATTGCTTTGGGTAATATAACCATTTTAACAGTTAAGGCTTCTTATCCATGAACATGAAATATCTTTCCATTTCTTTGTGTCCTATTCAATTTCTTTTAATAGTGTCTTATTGTTTTCAGTGTATGAGTTCATCACATTCTTTGTTAAGTTAATTCCCAGGTATTTTATTCTTTTTGTTGTGATCACAAAAGGTACTGATTCTCTCGTTTCCTTTTCTGAAGATTTGTTGTTATATAGAGAAATGCAATTGGTTTTTGTAAGCTGATTTTGTATCCTGCAACTTTACTGTATTCATTTATTGTTTCTAATGGTTTTCTGGTGGAGTCTTAGGAATTTTTCTATATGAAACACCATGTTATCAGCAAATAGTGACAGTTTGACTTTTTCTTTCCTTATTTGGGTACATTTTCTTCCTTTCTCTTGCCTTATTGCTCTAACTAGAATTTCCACTATTACATTAAATAGCAGTGGTGACAAGGGGCATCCCTGTCTTGTTCCTGATATAGAGGAATTGACTTCAGCTTTTTTCCCATTTAGTATGGTATTAGCTGAGGGTTTGTCATATATGACCTTTATTATGTTGAGGTACTTTGCTTCTATAGCCATTTTATACAGTGTTTTGATCATAAATGGATGTTGTATCTTGTCAAATGCTATTTCTGCATTAATCGATATGATGATATAGTTTTTATCTTTTATGTTGTTTATGTGGTGTATCATATTGATTGACTTGAGTATGCTGAAGCATCCTTGTGCTTATGGGATGAGTCCCACTTGATCATGGTGTATAATCTTTTCAATGCATTGTTGTGTTATATTTGCTAGTATTTTGTTTAGAATTTTTGCATCCAAGTTCATCAGAGATATTGATCTATAGTTTTCTTTTATTGTGTTGTCCTTACCATACTTTGGTATTATGGCAATATTGGCTTCATAGGATGAATTGGTAAGTATTGCCTCTATTTCAAATTTTTGGTAGAGTCTGATGAGGATAGGTGTTAATTCTTACTTCAATGCTTGGTAAAACTCATTGGTGAGACCCTCTGGTCTGGATCTTTTCCCTTGGGGGAGGTTTTGGAAGATTGTTTTGATTTCTTTACTATTGATTAATCTATTTAGATTATACAGTTCTTCTTGGTTCAGTCTAAGTAAACTATATGTTTCTAGAAACTTGTCCATTTCTTTTACGTTGTTAAATTTGGTAGCATAAAGCTCTTCATAATATTTTCTTATGATCCTTTGTATTTCTGTGCTATCAGTCATAATTTCTCCACTTTCATTTCTAATTTTGGTTATTTGTGTCCTTTCTTTTCATTCTTTGGTTAACCTAGCCAGGGGTTTGTCAATTTTGTTGATTTTTTCAAAGAACCATCTCTTCATTGCATTAATTTTTTTCTATTATCTTTCTGTTTTCATTTTTGTTTTACTCTGCTTTAATTTTTATTATTTCTTTCCTTCTGCTGACTTTGTTTTTTTCTGTTCTTCTTTTTCTAGTTCCTTTAGATGGGGTGTTAGGATGTTTACTTGTGATTTTTCCTATTTCTTAAGAGAGGTATGTAATGATGTAAATTTTCCTCTTATTACTGCCTTTGCTGCAGCCCAATAATTTTGATATGTTGTATTTTCATTGTCATTAGTGTCTATGTATTTTAATCTTTTCTTTCTTCTTTGATCCAGTCATTTTTAATAAGATGTTGTTTAATTGCCATGTGTATGTGATATTTTTCTGCTTTCTGTTTTACAATTGACCTCCAATTTCAACATTTTGCGTCTGAGAATACACTTGGTATGAGTTCAATCTTCTTGAATTTGCTAAGGCTAGTTTTGTGTCCCAGCATATGGTCCATTGTTGGGAATGTTCCATGTGCACTAGAAAAGAAGGTATAGTCTTCTGTTGTCAGACAAATTGTCTTGTAAATGTCAATTATGTCCAATTGCTGTAATGTATCATTTAAAGCTGATAATTCCTTATTTATTTGTGTTTTTGTCAGTTTCTCCTTTTAGATCTGTTAGTAGTTGCTTTACAAATTTTGGTGCTTCCTGATTAAAGGCACATATATTAATGAGTGTCATGTTTTCTTATTGTTATATTGTTCCTTTTATCACTGTGAAATATTCATCTCTGTCTCTTGTTACATTTTTTATTCTGAAGTCTGTTTCATCAGATATCAGTATGGCAACTCCTGCTTTTTTCTGGATGCCATTTACTTGGAGTATTGTTTTCCAACCATTCACTCTGAGTCTATGTTTGTCCTTATGGATGAGGTGTGTCTCTTGGAGACAGCATGTGAATGTTTGTTTGTTTGTTTTTTAATCCAGTCTGCTACTCTGTGCCCTTTTATTGGTGAATTCAGTCCATTTACAATTAGGATGATGATTGACATATGAGGATTTCATACAGCCATTAATATCACTAATTCTTTTCTCCATCTGGTTGGCCCTGTTTCCTATAGTAGTTAGTTCATTTCTCAGTTCTTTTATTGTGTTGTCTATCTCTCAAATTTCTATTTGATTCTTTGTTAAAATGTTCCTTTTTTCCACAGATTTTCTTTCTGAGATCATCAATCTGTGCCTGGGTACCCTGCCAGCATTGCTTCAGCTCTCTGAGTGTCTTAAGAACTGTAGCCTTGCATTCTGTGTCACTTAGGTAATATATTTCCAGATTTGTAAGTTTTTTTTTTTTTCTGGAGATTTTTCATTTTCTTTCTGAGTGGATTTGAATCCTAAGTGGATTTGTATTTGACGTGTTTCTTTTTCTGGGCATGAGGCCTTTTTCCATGGCATATATGAAGAGGGATTTCTTTCTTTTTTTCTCTTCCCAGTTGATATCACTGTAGCATCTTCTAGTATTTTTCTCTTAGCTATTCAAACTGTTATCTCTGGAAGCTTTTCTACAAGGTGGGCTTCCCTTCTTTGGATCCAATCGCCTTGGTCTTGATGTGCCCCCTATTTTGGAAAATGTGGTGGGCAATTATATGCTATGCCTTTGAGATCAGTGCAAGATAAAGCTGCTGTGTCTGTGTTTTGGAATTTTCCTGCACTCTACTGCCGTTTTCTGCAGGTGCGGGGTTTGTTGGAAAGGATGAAGGTTTCTTTCCTTGCCTTTAGAGCAGACACTAGGTGACATTTGGGGAGTGAGCTTTGGGAAAGAGTTAGGGGAAGCAGCAGGCTCAGTGTCTCTGGTTTCTGTCTGGGTTTGAGGGTGGTGTGGTCTTTGTATTCTTTCTTTCCTGCAGTAGCTCCCCTGGTTGCTGACTCCACTTCAAGACTAGTCTGTTTATTAAGGATGCCTGGGCAGAGAGTAGGTGGCAAACCGTGAGTGGGCTGTGATCACATTGTTCAAGGCCAAGTGCATGCCGCTGACTCAGCCTACCTCCTTTCTCCTGGGCCCACATTTCATCCAGGGTGAGTTTTATTCTGTTAAGCATTTCCATGGCAGCAGATTCTCAGCTTCAAACTCACCCAGAGCTGACCTGTAGTCGTGGGGCCATGCTGCAACTGGGGGCCCTATCCTTGACCAGGGCAGTTCATTTACTTTGTATAGCCTCTAACCCACCCCTGGTGGGGAGCTCCAGCTGGGGCCCTAGTGCACTGCAGCTCAGTTGGGCTTTCAACTCACCCATGGTCTCACAGGGCTTCAACTGCTCTTGCCTCTGCTCTTGTCACTACTTGGCCCCCAACCCACCCAGGATCATGTTGCTCCTCACCCAGTGTCACTTGGCTCCCTCCTAGTTCCTTCAGTCAGCCCTAGTCAGGTCATGAGCTACGGCCACATCTCTGCTCTTCTCTGTTCCCTCCCTACTCTCCCATTTGCCCCTCTTCCTCTGAAATTTAAGTGTTTTTGTTTTTGTTTTTGTTTTTTTGTGATGCATGGATCTCTCAGCTGAGACTGTGCCTCAGGTTTACCCATGTTGGATCCCAGTTGTTCAATTGTATTTTCTAAAAGAGGTTTTAAGAATCCTCTCTCTTGCCACCATTTTTGAGTCCTCTGTGATTGATTTTTGTACATTGATTTTATATCCTGCAATGATATTGTATTTGTTTATTATTTCTAAGAGTTTTTTACTGGAGTCTTCAGAATTTTCTATATAAAGGATCATGTCATCTGCAAAGAGTGACAATTTGACCTCTTCTTTCCCAATTTGGATACCTTTTATTCCTTTCTCTTTCCTGATTGCTCTGGCTAGAACTTCCAGTACTATATTGAATAGCAGTGGTGACAGAGGGCATCCCTGTCTTGGTCTGATTTTAGGGCAATGGGCTTCAGTTTTTCCCCATTCAGTATGATATTAGCTGAGGGTTTGTCATATATGGCCTTTATTATGTTGAGGTACTTTCCTTCTATACTCATTTTATTCAGTATTTTAATTATAAATGGATGTTATATCTTGTCAAATGCTTTTTCTGCATCAATTGATATGATGATATGGTTTTTATCTTTTATTTTGTTTATGTGGTGCTTCAAATCGATTGATTTGCATGTGCTGAACCATCTTTGTGCCTATGGAATAAATTCCATTTGATAATAGTGTATCATCTCTTCAATGCATTATTGTATTCTATATGCTAGTATTTTGTTTAAGTTTTTGCATGTGTGTTGATCAGAGATATTGGTCTATAGTTTTCTTTTTTGTGTTATTTTTACCAGGCTATGGTATTAAGGTTATGTTCCACTCATGGAAAGAGTTGGGAGTTATTGCCCCTTCCTCAATTTTTTGGAAGAGTTTGAGGAGGATAGGTATTAGTTTCTCTTTGAATGCTTGATATAACTTATTGGTGACATCATCTGGTCCTGGGCTTTTGCATTTGGGGAGGTTTTGGACGGTTGTTTTAATTTCCTTACTGTTGATTGGCCTATTTATGTTGTCCTGTTCTTATTGGTATAATCTAGGTGGACTATATATTTCTATAACCTTGTCCATTTCTTTAAGGTTGTTAAATTTGATGGCATATACTCCTTCATAATATTTTCACAGGATCTTTTGTATTTCTGTGGTATCAATGGTAATTTCTCCCCTTTCATTCTAATTTTAGTTACTTGTATCTTTTCTCTTTGGCCCTTGGTGAACCTAGCCAGGGGTTTGTCAATCTAACTGATTTTTTCAAAGAACCTGCTCTTCATTGCATTGATTTGCTGTATCAATTTTCTATTGTCTATTTCATTTAGTTCTGCTCTAATTTTTATTTCCTTCCTTCTGCTGACTTAGGGCAATTTTTTTGTTTGTCCATTTGTTTGTTTGTTTGTTCTTTTCTACTTCTTTAAGATAGGATGTTATGTTGTTTACTGGTGCTTTTTCTTGTTTCTTGAGGTAGACCTGTAATGATATAAATTTCCCTCTTATTGCTGCTTTCCCTGCATCCCAATAATTTTGATACATTGTATTTTCATTGTCATTAGCATCTTTGTCTTTTTTGATGTCTTCTTTTATTTCTTCTTTGATCCAGTCATTTTTAAATAATGTTATTTAATCTCCATGTATGTATGTATGTGTGGTTTTTTTTTCTGTGTTTTTGTTTTGTTTTTTTGCAGTTGATCTTCAATTTCAAGGCTTTGTGGACTTAGAATATGCTTTGTATGATTCCAGTCATCTTGAATTTGCTGAGACTAGTTTTGTGTTCTAGCATATGGTCTATCCTGGACAATGTTCCACGTGCACTAAAATAGAATGAATAGTCTTGTGTTGTAAGATGGAGTGTCCTGTCAATGTCAATTATGTCCAATTCTTATAATGTATCATTTAGAGTTGATATTTTCTTATTTATTTTCTGTTTGGATAGTCTGTCCATGGTTGTCAAGGGGGTATTTAAGTCCCCTACCATAATTGTGTTTCTGTCAGTTTCACCTTTTAGATATTTAAGTAACTGCTTTGTAAAATTTGGTGCTTTCTTGTTGTAGTACCCCATTATCATTATTAAATGTCCATCTTTGTCTCTTATTATCATTTATATCCTGAAGTCTGTTTCATCAGATATATGTATGGTTACTCCTGCTTTACTATGGATGCCATTTCCTTGGAGGATGGTTTCCTATCTTTCACTTTGAATCTGTATTTGTACTTGTGGCTGAGGTGTGCCTTTTGGAGATAACATACAGATGGAGTTTGTTTTTTAATCCATTCAGCTACTCTGTGACTTTTTATTGGTGAGTTCAGCCCATTTATATTTACAATTATGATTGATATATGAAGATTTCCTATGGCCATTTTGTCTCTGGTGTTTGGTTGTTCAGTGTCTTGGTTTCTTCGTATTTTTCTCACTGTCTTTTTTTTTTTTTTTTTTTTTGGTTGTTTTTTTTGGTTTTGGGTTTGTTTTTTTTTTTTTTTTTTTTTTTTTTTTTTTTTTTTTTTTTTTTTTTTTTTTTTTTTTTTTTTTTTTTTTTTTTTTTTTTTTTTTTTTTTTTTTTTTTTTTTTTTTTTTTTTTTTTTTTTTTTTTTTTTTTTTTTTTTTTTTTTTTTTTTTTTTTTTTTTTTTTTTTTGTTTTTTTTTTTTTTTTTTTTTTTTTTTTTTTTTTTGAGTATTTACCATGAGGTTTATGAAAAAGCAAGTTTCATATATGTAATGGATCCTTTTCTTAAGAATACTTTTAATTTCTATTATCTTTTGGGAATTTAAATCTGTACTTCTTCCCTTTTTATGCTTTTGTTGTCCTAACTTCTCACCATTTATTTTGGCTTTT
>PVJL010012704.1:0-35833 GCA_004026885.1 Lyroderma lyra | reverse complement strand
TGTAGTAATTAAGCCAATAAACCATAAAATTAAACCCTCAGGATTTAGTTACAAACCAGCTATATGTTCACAGCTCACTAGTTCATGTTACAACAAACCCACAGGCAAGATCACAACTGGCATCTAGTTTGTTCCCAACAACACGGGTCAAAACTCTTAGACAACTATTTTACAGGGAAAACATCAATTGTCCAGGGAACCTTCCCATCTGTTTTCATTCCTTCTTTATTATTAGAGAACAATGACCCATGTGTATAAACTGTTTATGTGTAATGTATGAAGTTATCCCCCTTTTATTGTAGTTGGTAATGGTGATGGCATGGGCAAGTCCAGTGTCCGTAAAGAATCATGCTGCAAAGCTGATACAGGTGGCACCAGGGAACTGTAGCCCTTACAGGTGACACACAAGCAGGTGTTCTTCCCAGTAACACCAGAGAAGAGCATTTCCAGGTGACGTGCGCACAGGTGCTGTTCCTACAACGACCGCTAGAGGACAGCAGAGAGCAGCGCGTGCTTATTGCGCGTTAAAAGGAGACTCGGAACCTCTGGGGCTCACGCACTCGGAGGTAAACCCCGTCCATGACCTTCACAGGCCTCACCTCACCTTCTGCTCCCACTCACCAGGGGAGCTCAGCCCCACGGTCCAGGCAGAACTCCACGGATCAGCAGTGAGCCTGGAGAAGTGCCGGCTGGACATCAGGTAGAGGCAATTTGCCTTAAAGGTGTACTAATGCGCCTATTTTTTTTTTTTTTTTTTTTTGTGATTCCCTGGCTGGGAATCGAACCCAGGCTGCGGCATTGAGAGCGCCGAAGCCTAGCCACTACACCACCAGAGAATCCCAATTTGTATTTCTTGATAATATGAAGCAAGAAATAGATGCACCTAAGCCCAGTACGCCTTCCTCACTGTCGTGCACCAGAAACAGGAACAATAAGCCAAGATTTTCCACTCCAACCTCTTCCTCTGACGGGTACCCTGAAGACCAACACCCCGACAGGACCTCAATGGTCTGCCTGGGCCATGCTCCTCACCTTTTGCTTCCACAGTGGTCCCTGCAGGAATCCCCCTGAAGCCTCCTGAGGTCATCTGATCCTTTCATCATGGTGGTGCCACCAGAAACGGCATTAAGCTCCTCTGAAAAGGCCGAGTGAAGTCAATGTGCTCCTGCAGGCTGCTCCAGGGGTGCCACGTCAGCACCAGGTGGGGTTGTACAGGATCACACATGGACACGTGGGAGCTCACAGGGGTCTGAGCAGGCTGGAAACCAGTAGCAGTGCCTGCTAGACCAGGTCCTGAGTTGGCAAAACTGAGACTGCACTGACTGCTTATTCACCATCCACCTGCATCTCAGCTCCTCGCAGCTGGTTCTCATTCTCTACCTCGGCCCTCGGTACTTAAATTGGAGCCCAGTCCCACCCTCCAGCCCCCAGTTGAGGCCTCTTCAGAGCCAAACAGTCAAAGGCTGGAAGGGCCTGGGGGCGTGCTCTGCCCGGCTCCTCCCCTGAGGGGGTTTGCCCACCTGGGCAGGGCCAGCGTCTCCCATGGACAGAGTGAGAAGGGACCTAGTCCCCTCAGCCCCAGGTGTCAGGGGACTTCTCCCAGCCTGGGAAGAGCCTTGGGTCACCACTGGGTGGTGGCATTTCCAGAGTGGGGGATGGGAGAGAGAAAGTGCTCCCAAACCACAGGGGTCATGTCTCACTTTCAACTATAAGGTGACATCAGCGATTCTGGAAACGTTTGACTTTACTTTCCGAAGTCTCTACCTGAGCTCAGACTTTATTTATCAGAAAGGAAATAGACATAAAAGGAAACAAACGCATCTCAATAAGGTTGGACACACCTGCGTTGATGAAGATGGTTCTGAGCTAGTCAGCTGTTCATCTCATCAGTACATTTAGTGAATTCACATGGGAGCGAACATGTTCAGAGTACATAGCACTAAGTAGGTATCAACCTAACAGACCTACGCTTATGCCTGTGCTCTGCCCGCTGAGAGGCTGTGAGGTACCCTGCAACACCTCTGGGTGTGACTAGTGAATCAGAGATCATTAATCCACCTGCTAGGGGTTTTGTCAAGTTAATGAGGTTCTGTGTGTAAAAGCTTTCACACCATGACCGGTACAGAGCAAATTTCTAATAAGTGTTATTACTGTTTTAATGATGATGGTTATGAGTTACTCAGCTGTTCAACTCATTTTAAATATGGTTGCTGAATTCATAGGAGTTAACATATTAAGACTAGAGGTGAGATTTTTATAAATAAATTTGTATTTGAGACATTATATTTAGACTCATATTTTTTCATTATCTTTTGAGAGGACAATTAACTGGAAAATGGAATTGGAATAGTATGATATTGACAACATTGTCTAAATAAATGGTTCTCATTGCTCCATGGACAGCTTAAACTATGAGCATGATTTCCTTCCTGACATCACCTCCAAAGACTTGGTCACAGCAGGAAAACATGCTCGCAGATTCAGTGATCCAGACACTCTACTGCTAGAAGTTTGTTCTATAGAACTAAGAAGAGGTGTGTGCACCCTATGAGGATATTCACTGCAGAAACCAGTTAACATTCACCCACATTCCATCACAGGAGGAAGGGACATGATTTATGACAAACCCGTGGAGAGCATGTGATACAACCATGTACGATCATGATCACAGGAAGCATTAACACAGTGGGAATAATCATGATGCATGTGAAATTCTAAAAATAGCACAAATATAGTAACAGTTTGGGACAGATTTCTAGAAACAACACTAACCAGATGAAATCACAAAGATAGAAAATGTGAACAGACCTATGATAAGGTGATTGAATCGCCAATCAGAAGTGAAATGTGGGAGTTCCCTGATGGCGTATTTGCTTAAGTCTTCGGTGTTGGCGCTGTCAGCGCTGCGGCCTGGGTTTGATTCCCAGTCAGGGAGCTACCCACATACCAAAAAAAAAAAAAAAGTGAAATGAAGTAGTACATACAGAAGGGCTTTGGAAAGCACAGAGGGGTCTACAGACCTAAGGTTTATAGCAGAACACTTGGCAGAGTTGTCTGCATCGGCTCATCCAAATGACTGAATCATTTTTGAATGACTCAATAAGTTTTTTCAACATGTAATTGGTAGAAAAGTAAGTTAATGATTCTCACAAGTCACTCTCAGAACCTCACGGGTGCTCCTGTGCCAATTCCTGCTCTTCTAAGCTCACTGAACTTCAATCCATGAGCAGCGTGGAGAAGAGTGGATGTATTTTTGAGGGCACTTGTTGTGTGTTCTGCTGAATTCTAGAGGCTCCCCAACGTATCAACACCTGTTTTAAAAATTATTAGCTCATTCTATTCTGAGAATAGCTGAGAAAATGGAGAAAGCAGAACCTCTCCACTGAAGAAAGACATTTCTCTGGACATATTACTGGAAATGACACGATTTAGCAACAGCTCTTATGCTATTGCTGTCTAGTAGCTGATGGGCTTTGGACTTGAACTGCAGCATTGACTCTTCTGGTCTCCAGCCTGCCACCTCACCCTGAACAACTTGGCCGTGCTAGCCTCCACAGTCCCATATGTCCACACATTAAAATCAATCTATTTCTCTATATCTTTACATCCTATTCATTCCACTTCTCTGGAAAACTCTGACCAGTATAGTGAGTCAAGAAATGGGAGAATGGGGAGAACACAGGTTGGGATGGCTGAGTCTGCAAAGGCTGCAATGGCTCGGTTGTGGAAGGGAAGGGGAAGACAGGAACTTGGTATGTTCTCCTCTGTGTGACTTGGAGCCTGGGACTGTCCAAAACCAGGACGTCCATATGAAGAAGTAAATACAAGGAGAAGAGGATTAGTTCGGTGTGGGACACCTGTAGTTCAGGTTTTCTGGTCCATTGGAGTGAAAGTGGCCAAGAACCAGACGCAGTGATGGCCATAATGTTCAATGAGGATGTCTGAGCAGGTGACACAGAACAGAAGCCAGGTGAACAGAGGTGACATCTGACACCAGGACAATGGGAGATACAACAAGCAAGCAAAATAATTTTTTAAAAAAGGAGAGGGGGATAGAGAAAGGGAGGGAGGCAGGAAAAGAAAGTCAAGACCAGTACAGCCTACTGTGTGTGCTGGTGTTGGCAGGGGCTGCCTGGAACAGGTCAGGAGAGTTTAGCTTGATGGCATCCAGGAAAGAGAGCATTTGAACGATAACAGGTGAACAACCATAGTGACTACGACAGACACAAGGATAAGTAGTCCTGGAGGTTCTGCCATGGTGTGGTGTGAGTTGACTGACAGCTGTGGACGAGGGCTCACACAGAGTTAATAAGAGAATAAGTGGTGAACGAGTGAAAGATGTAAGAGGAAGGTCATTTCCAAAGTGGAAATCTGGTGGTGGGAAGAAACAGAAGGACAGGAAGCTTTAAAAAATTGACCAAAAAAGTTGATTCTTTGCTCAGTGAGAGGTGAGCATTCTGTAAACACAAGGGGAAGCAGCAGTGCTGAATGCATTTGTAAATAAAAAAGTAATGGATGGGCTCAAGTACGTGTGGAGGGAAAACTGGGAAGAGTCAAACCTGAAACTGAGCTATTCATTCCAAAGAGAAATTGTGAAATAAAGTATGAGTTCAGTTTATCTTCTGAGAGTATCAGACAAACCATAAAAGCCCCTCCTCCACCAGCAAGCAGGCCTTCCTGCTGGGGTGTTGTTAACAGACTCCATGGGAATAAATTCAAAGTAGGGTCCTCAAAAAGAAAAAAATAAAAAACTGAGTTCACTTTAAGAACTACTTGGTAACACTACATAAATACACTTAAGTTAAAATCAAAGTACATTATGTAGCATAAGAATGAATCACATTGTTTCCTAAATGTAATAATTAAGTCAATGATGCCTTTTTAAAAAAACCCTCAAAACTTAGTGAAAATCCAACTATTCAAGTATCACTAGTCTATGTTACAGTGAATTCACAGACAAAATCACAATTAGTATCTAATCTTATCATCTACTCTGGCCAAGGATCCCAGAAGATTCTTTCACAGGTAAATATCTAATTTCCAGGCAGTTTTCCTGACTTTTTTCATTTTTTCTTTGTTATTACATTTAAGAAGAATGACCCATGAGTATATAATGTTTATATACAATTCACAAGTTTCCCCCACTTAATTGAACTTGATATTGATAATTATGTGGGCAATTCAAGTGTCTTAAGAAACACACTGCAGTGTGAGTGCTGTGAAGCTGCCTGCAAACTGGGAGCAAAGAATGGTAACATTTACAGGCGACACACAAACCGGTGTTACTCCCAAAATGAGCACGCGATGGCAGCAGAGAGTAACTTCTCCTGATGACATAAACACAGGTGTCATTCCCAAAATGCACACTAGATGGAAGCAGAGAAAACCATTTTCTTGCTGTGTATTAACATGAGAATCAGAACCTCTAGTACAAAATTAATACTGGCAAGAGGGAAGTTCAAGATTGGGTTCCATCCTGGCAGGTCCAGGTTCTCACACTCTTGCCATGGGTCCTGGCCCCTCTCCAGCCCTCCGTCCTAAGTGCCTTCGGGTGGCCCTGTCACAGGCAGTCTCCCTGCGTCCAGCCCTCCCAGCACACCTGGCTGACCCCACTGCCCATCTATCACACTGCGGAAAGTGTCTACCTCCCTTGGGTCCAATGGAAAGTAATAGCTTTCAAAGCCTTTGGCCTGGCTTGGGTCAGATTCTCATCCTTGAACCCATCAGAGCACCCAGAGGATGGAGTGTGGGGTTGGCAGACGTGCAGTCAGCCCTCTGGTGCACGTGGACTGGAAGCAGGTGGACAAGTCTCCAGAAGGAACTTGATGAGCTGGACTTGATCCAGCCCCTTCCCCATCACGGATGGTCCACTGCACAGCCGGGGGTCTGAAACCCACGGAGGGAGGGGTCATAGAGTCGTGGACAGCTCGCTGCACAGCCAGGGGTCTGAAGCCCATGAAGGGAGGGGTCACGGAGTTGCGGATTGCCCAGCTGGGGGTCTGAAGCCCACGGGAGGGAGGGGTCACGGTGTCGTGGATGGCCCAGCTGGGGGGTCTGAAGCCCAGGGGAAGGCAGGGGGTTCACAGGGTTGGAGCTGTAGCCTCCCCTGACTACCGCTGCTGCTGTCCTCCTACAACAGCCAGAAGCTTCCACTTGCTGAGAAAACGGCGCTCCTGGTGCTGAGCGCCAGGTTCCGGCTGTGAGCACCAGGTCCTCCCGTCTCAGCGATGGGGCCAGGACAGCGTGTGGGCCCTCAGAGGCACAAGACCTCATGTGTGTGCTGGGAGGTGGGAACCCAAGAGCCATGCTGGCCCCGGGTACGTCCACCAGCCCCCCCAACAGCAAGGGGGCTCATTTCCAGGGTCTTCTCTCTCCTCCACAAAGAGCAGAAACCTCACTGAGGCAATAAGGGAAGTCTTGCTCATTGTTACAATGGGAGGATCGAGGATTATTCCAGACCATGGAATCCACAGCAGGCCGACTCTCCAGAGCCACAGGGGCTGGACTGTGGATGCATGTGACTCTCAGAGTTCACATAGCTTCACTGTGAAACCTCCTGTGGGGAGACAGAGTCATTTACATATCTTTGATCATGACTGTGAACTTTACAGGCTTCTTACAACTGGAAGGTCAAAGGACAGGAGGGCTACGGTCTGCTGTGAGGCTGCTGTGGCCAGGGCCACATTCAGCATTTGCAGGGTCCTTGCCTCTCTCCGAAGCCAAACCTCTGCTCAGGGAGGCGCTTGTCTCAGCATGGGGATGCTGGGCACTGCAGCGTTGCACGGGAGGCAGCTATTCAACTGCCTGCTGGTTAGCCACAAGGACTTGGCAGAGCTGAGCTGCAGGACTGCCCATGCCTGTCTGGACATTCAGAGGCCTAGGACTTCTGTCTGAAACGTGACAGCCTACTGCTGCCCACTCATGTGGGACAAAGGAGCCAGCCAGTCCCAGGCCCCACCAGCCCTCAGGAAGGCTGCACCTGGGGGCTGGTAGGTCATTGCAACCAATCCTGTGTAAATGCACATGTCTACAGAGTGCCCCCATATGTCAGGGCTGAGCTGGAACCTGGGGCTGCCAAGGCACGGTGGGGCAAGCACCACGCCTTCCCAGGTGGGAGGGCAGGAGGAGACCCTACATGACTCTGAGGTCCTCCAGAACCCTGGGCTGAGGTTGTGTGGGACTTGGAACAGTGAGAAGAGCAGACGTTTCATTCTTCCATCAGAGGCCCAGACGGGGTGTGTAGGCAGGCAGACAACTGATGGTCCAGCTCAGCCCCTGACTCCAGTGTGACCCTAAGCAAGTCCTGTCCACCCTGGAAGCCACAGAGAGATGAAAAGGGGAGAGGGAGCATAGGGTCAGTGAGTATTAAACCTAACGCTAACCCCAACCCCATAACCTATAATCTAAAATCTTAAATCCAAACAGCCCTAACCCTAGGCCATAGGCCCTCGATACTGAACCCTAAACCCTGACCCACACCTTGACCCCAGTGCTAACACTAACTCCTCACCCTCAACTTCAAACCTACCCTAACACCCTAACCCTAACCTTACCGCTAATGATGAATGCCAAGAAGTCTGAACAACAGGACAGGCCTTGTTTTAAGGGTCGTTTGAACCTTTGGTCACTTCATTCCCAGGAACCACACAGTTGGAAAGAGGTGGTGATCCATGCTGCTATAGCTGGGTCAGTAGCCCCTGGCTTGCAGTGCTGGGTCTTGTGTGGATGGCAGGGCCTCAGGATGGTGAAATAAAGCCAAGGATGTTTCAGCCACTAATCCTAACTCTGTCCCCTGATCCTAACAATGAAGTGACTCTGAATCTGGCCTCTCACATTGACTAGTGATACCTTCCCTCACCCTAGTCCCAATTCAGACCCTTAATACTAACCCTGACTCTGTTTTTGGTAGCATTACCTGTATCACGGGAGGCATGGACTTGCAGAAGGCACAGCAGCCTTGAAGTGACAATTCAAGCTTTGACCATTGGCAAGGCTGCTCTTGGGAAAAGGTGAGGACCTTTGTGCTTGCTTTGCGGAAGCTGCTGGTGGCTATAGCACAGGGAGTGAATGGTCCAGGCAGGCTGGGCGTCATCTCGCTGGACAGAGGTTTCAATGACATAAGCCTGCACTGTGACCAGAACAGGGGCTCTGTAAGTAACATCCGCTCTTGTCTACTGGACGCGCTCCCAGTGTACAGAACCGCCGCCGACAGGCTCAGTCGCCGCGGGGCCTGCCTGGCGCCTGCCCCACCCCCACCCCCAGAGCGGAAGCCGGCAGGGTGCCACGCCGGCCAGGGTGGTGACAGGCGCAGGCCCACGTGACCCCGCACGTGGCAGAGCAGACCCGAAACCACAGCCAGCGGGGCCCACTGACCCCTACCTCCAACCGCCCTGTGACCCCAGCTCTCGCATGCCCTGGGCCGCGCCTCTGGCTGGCACGTGTCCACGGGGAGGCGGGGCCCAGCTCGGGATCGATGTGGGAGGGACAAGTGTCTCCCATCCATCCAAGAAGATGCTCCCGGATCGGGGGGGGGGGGCGGCACACGTGCCCACTCCAGGACACCTGCCTGGCGCTGTTGGCCACGTGGGAAACATCTCGGCCCATAGCGCGGAATACCGGCAGGGCCAGGAATCCAACTCCGCTGCCCGGCTCACCCCACAGGAGCGCCTGCGGCCACGCCAGCGATGCCACGTGTGGTGACCCTTCCGGAGGGCGCGTGGGTCACCAACTCTCCAACTGGCCAATCACGAGCCCGGATGTAGGAATGCAGCCCTCTCTTCCTGACCCAAGTTTGGGGCCTGCCGCGGTAAGCATGCGCACTAGCGCTTGCCCAACCGTTAGCCCAGCGGCCTTCTCCTGAGGGACTGTGGCATGCAGCGCACTGCGCAGGTATGTTGCAGGAGGCCCCGCCCCTGGCACAGATTTAGTCCAATCCCGGCGCAGGTGCCAAACGCCGGCATCCACGAACCGAGAGGACATGTCGGGGCGGCAGGGGCCTCCGGGTGCGGAGCCCATGGGAGCCACGGACCAGGCGGGAAAGGCTGGAGGTAGTCTGGGGCTGGGGGAGGGCCTCCGATGGGAGCGGGCTGGGGACAGCCTGGGGCGGAGCAGGGGGCACGCGGGCTGCCGGCGCTGACGAAGTGCGGCCTTCGGCATTTTGGTCTCGGCCGCCCGCGGCCCGCCTCCTGCCCCGTGTCACTCACGTTCGCGGGTCGCCCCGTCTGTGCTTTCCTCGGGCCTTAGGGTCGTCAGGGACTGGATGCTGAGACGCCCCACGCGGTTCTCTTCAAACACCGAACGGACGTTTTCCTGCCTCTCCTGCTCACGGGGGCGCGAGCCCGCATCGTGGTCGCCTCACACACGTGCACCCCGCCCAGACGACCCAGACCGACTCCTCATACCCCCTCACGGGGAGGGGGGGGAACGAGGCATTTTTGGTTGTGTAAAAGTCCCGTATTACCGCCCAACAGAGAAAAAGAAATGCTTACCCAGAAGGACTTGGGCTGGGTGTTTCAGGGGCGTTTGCAAACCCAACAAGGGACAGCGAGCTGGAGGGGGCCCTGCACCACCGCCCCACAGCTGGTTGGCTCTTCGCTCTTTTCGGCCCACCTCCCTCCTCGAGAAAATGCTGCAATCGGCCCAGGCCTTGGTCGTGCCTGTGTACCTGCCTGTGATAGTGCAGCCTTCCTGCCCCGCAGGTATGCCACACATTTTTACAAAATAAAGGTGTGAAGCATCACCCAGGGAAGCCTGTTAACTTTTAAAAATGTGACCATGTGCTGACATGTATGTGGTGAAAAGTAAACATCCTCTCTCCTGTTCTTCGAGGTAACTACTGCTGTAAGTTTTTTGTGATACTGGCCAGAAAAAAGTCTAGACATATGAGGTCAGACAATCTTACGAACTCATTCTAGAAAAAGTGCTCGGTACCTCATTGCTGAGTATCACTACTGTCATCTTCTAAGTCCTCCCCTTGGGGAGCTGTGCACCCGTGCCAGTGCCTAGTCCACCCTTCAAAGCAGTTTTGGAACTCCTTTCCTGGAATGGCCATCAGAACTGTCGTCAAACCCCAAATCTGACAATTAAGTTCGCAAATTTGCCGCCATGCACTTACGTTGGCAGCATTGTACACACAACTCGTTGAGCTGTCATAACCTTTGCAAGGTCTCATGACAAATGTTTTAAAAAGTTAAAAGATATTTTCACTGAAAGTTTGGGCCAAAAACATGGGATCACATTATACTCAGGAGTGCATTAGACAAGAACACAGCAAAATACGGTAATTTGTTAGGGGGTAAAAAGTAAGTGGCTACATTGACTATAAACACATTAACGTGAAACATTTTACTGGGAGGCTTTGGAATAAGGGCTGTGTAGGGAAGCTGTTGGTACTTATGTGTGTTTAAACAAGACAGCTTAAGTTTAATTATTATTCCTTGTAGGTTTTAAAAATAATATTCTCTAGAACGTTATGGTTCATTATGCTCTCTGCCAGTGACAGTGATTTTTGACTGCTTATTTGCAGTTTTTTATACCCCTCCTTTCTTTGTTTTTCATTATCACACCACGAGCTCTGACCCAGCACTGAGCAGGATCAGCAGTGACAGTGCATTCCTTCCCTCGCCCTGACTTGTACTAAGGGGATCTTTAGGAAAAGTTGACCTTGAGAAGTCTTGCTCCATCTCTCCTGCCGGGTCCATCTCAGGACAAGGAACAGAGATGCCATACTGGCTGGAGCCCTGCCATCATCCCAACCCGGTCTGAGCCCAAGGCTGCTGGACCCTTCCTCCAGCCTTTCACTCCCATGGGATTATGGAAGGTGTGCTTTTGTCTCCACAGGGCCAGCCAAGTCATCACCGGAAACTGAAGACTTGATGGAAATGGTGAAGAAGTTGCAGAAAGGTCCTATGTCTCCTTTGTAACTTAGGCTTGCGGTCAGGCAGAAGTGGATTCAATTCCAGGCCCCACAATTCACAGCCTTGGGAAAATAACTCAGTTGCTCTCTTACTTTGAAAAGTTAATTCTTTGGAATGAAAATATGGTCCCATAATTCCAAATTAAAATATAAGCATTGAAGCAAAACATTTCCCCAAAATCTAGTTGCAGCCCCTTTGCTGCCTGCCCATCCTTCAGGTTTCCATCTTTCCCTCCCTTCCCTGCATGGCCCCACCCAGGGACTGTAGGGCCTGACCCCACTTGATCTCAGCCCCTCGAGGGGGCCTCACATACCTGAAGAGCATGTCCCACTCCTTCAGTCCCTTGCCCTCATTCTCTTGACTGCAGTACCACAGCTCAATTCAGTACCTCTGTTTATCTGTCCTTGTCTCCCCTCCTCATAATGTGAGCCTCTGGAGAGCCCCCCGCCTGCTGCCCTGTCACCTTCAATCAGTCTCCCTTCCTTGAGCCCAGGGTTGAGGTCCTGATCAACTGGGTCAGTGAGGTCCAGCAAGGTGAGCTCAGGGACCTGGCCAGCCAGGACCAGCGACAGGGTTTGCAGGGCCCTAACTCAGAAATATTAAGCACTTCACAACAGCAGAGTGTTAAGCCAAGCACGGTCTCTGATGCATCAGCTCTAGTCACCTGTCCATCAACCTGGCCCTGCTGCCAGCTGAGCCCAACAGGAAGAGCTGGGGAGCCCCATGTCCTGCTCTGCAGCATCGGGGCTCCTCTAGGTCAGCTTGGAGACAAGTGTGAAATGTCACTATTAGCGAGGAGTGGTGCAGCGTGGAGCTGCACTTGCACAATGACTGTCCTGCTCTTTGGTGCAGCAAAAAAGAAAGCCAGGGAGGAGCTGGGGGAGGCTCATACAGTCTGGGAGGCCCTGCAGAAGGAATTGGATTCACATAAGCATGCCAGGGTTCACCCAGAGGGCCCCCACAGGGTCTTGCCTCCCTGAACCCAGTACCCCAGACACCCAGCATCCTTGTCCCCAAGGGCCCTGACCTCTCCCTGCTCTCAGGTCCTGTCATCCTCCCCCGCCCCACTCTGGGTAGGAGCAACCCCATCCCCCACCCCAGGGCCTTCGTTAGTCTGTCCCCACTCTGCTCCTCATCAGCTTTCAGTTCCAAGGTCCCATTCTGGGAGGAACTTTCCCAAACCTTCCCATCTGAAGAGCCCCCCAGTCACACACCCCTTACTGTGTGGCTTGCTGTGTTTCTGCACAGTCCTTGTCCCCTGTGTGTGTTTTTCATCGCCTTCCATGTAAATGCATTGGTCTTCTGCAGGGTCCTTACAGGCCCCCTTTATGAACACCAGGGTCTCTGGTACTTACAGGGAGTGTGAGTGCAAGAAGGGAAAGGCTTACCTTGAGGGGTCCACCTTGGGGTTGGGAGTACAGTTGTACCGCTACCCATGTGACTGGAGGTGAGCCCAGGCCATGAAGGTGCAGCGGGGCATCCCTGATGCCTGAACGTGTCACTGTGTTTTCCAGTGAGTGGAGAGAAAGTACGCCTGAGAGAGATCTTGAACAAAAAGCAAGGTAACTGCAGCCTCTGTCTCCAGGCTTCTGCCTCCCCCGCCCTGCAGCAGCCTAAGCCTTTAACAACGTGACTCAGCTCCCATCCATTCCACGGCTTCCACAGACTTGGAGCAGTGAGAGTTTCATCAGGTGCTACCTCTCCCCACTGATGCCTCTGACAGAGCCCTTGGTCTCTTCCCTGCAGAGACCCTGAGGATCCTCCAGCTCCACTTCCAGGAGAAGGAAAGTGAGGCACAGAGGTACGGGCCCCATGGTGCCTTCCAGTGGGGTACAGAAGGTGAGGCCCACAGCTCTCAGTCTGGCCCTCTGTAACAGGGGAGACGCCAAGTGAGTGCCCTCCTCCTCGGCTCCAGCAGTGGGCTGTCCCACTCACCAGGATTGTCACTTGTCTGCAGGAATATGAACTACATTCCCACAGGCTGAGACACTGAACCTCCCCCACCCCCAGGCCACCAGTCTATGCATCCATTATCCTTCGCCCGCCCAGCTAATTGTGCACCCGACTCCACCTCCCAAATGCTCACTTGGCTCCTTCTGGGCCCTGATATGCCAAGATTGCAATGGTTTGGGAAATTTGGTTGAGATCAATGTGCCTGTGTGTGCACCTGCACTTGGCCACATCCAGACCGACCCCACAACCCTCAGAGAGACTTTTCCAGGGGCCACATGCTCATGACCCCACTCAGAAGGCCATAATCTAGAAGGCTGGGACTGACCTCGGGAAGGAGGCAGAGGCCTCAGCCCAGGTTCTCCGGTGGACACATGCGGAGATCAGGACTGAGGGCTGCTCGCCTCTTCCCAGGAAGCAGACTGTTCTGCAGGAGTGCAGGGAACGGATTTCTGCTCTGAACTCCCAGATTGAAGAAGAGAAGAGCCGGCAGAGGCAGCTCTGGTATAGCCCATGCCTGGGCCCTGGGGCTGGGAGGGGTCCTGGGTGGGGGGACACCAGGTGTGGGCCTAGAGGGACAGGGTTGTAGAGTTGCTCCCCACAGAGAGCGTGAGCAAACCCCGCCCAGGTCTGTGCTGAGGAGGCCTGGCTGGGGAGAGGTGTCTGATCCCTTGGCCTGTCCTGCTGTGTGTTTGGCCCCCAGGCTGGATTTCGAGGTACAGCTGGAGGATCTGATGGGTCAGCTCAAGGACCTCTGGGGATTCCATGTGAGTCACTCAGTGTTGCTCCTCCTGCTTTCCCTGTGCTACCTGGCAGCACAGGCTCCAAATTCAGGGTTACCCTCCAGGTTCCCTGTCTGTCCCCTTCTACACCCAGTTCCTGATCTGGCCCTGATGGCCAGACATCAGATTGCTCCCAGCTCAGATCCTCCTCACCACCAACACTGCCAGCAGCTTCACCCTATATCTGGTCTTACCCACCCATCCCTGCTGCCCTCCCAGGCCCTTCAGGGGTCACACACAAGGGGGGTCCAGGGGTGTGTTTGGGGCCATCACAGGCACAGGGCAGACAGTGAAGAACCATGCAGGCCAATGTTTGCCACCAGGGGGTCCCAGACTGTAAACAAGAAAGAGGCAGAGAGGATGAATGTCAGGATAGATGGGGTCCATGAGGAGGCCACAGAGTGACAAGGAGCCCAGTGCAGGCCACTAACTGGTTCTACAGAGAACAAGTCTGACTGCAGTGTTGGCAGGATCGCCCAGGGCTTATTTCAGAGCTTCCTGAATGTTAACTACTTCGAGAGCTTCTCCAGTGCAGCACGTCGGGTGAAGCAGTGAGAGGTGAGGGCTGTGGCCAGTGCAAAGCCCCAACGCTGGACTATGCCTGGCGTGCAGGGAAGCCATTGTAGTAGGAACTGAGGCGTGCTGAGCAAGGACTAGATGCAGGTAGGCATCTCCGAGGCTCAGAGGGGCAGCCAGGAGTTGTGGATGGGCCTTTCTTCCCCTTCAGAGGCCAGAGCAGCTGGCACGGGAGATTGGGGCCCTGGACAGCAGCAAGGAGCAGTTGCTCAAGGAAGGTGAGTCCTGGGAAAGATGAGGCCCAGCCCTGCCCTCTGCCCCGCCCACTTGTGCCCGGCTCTCTTTCATTCTGTTCCGCCCACCTTTCCCTGCTGCAGAGAAGCTGGTGGAGGCAAAGCTGGAGGACGTGCAGCATTGTCTGTGCTCTCAGTTTGGGGCTAAGGGCCACTTGGCCATCACCGAGGGGCTCTTCCTCCGCAGCCAGGAGGCAGCATCTGCATCTGCAGTGTAAGAAAGGGAACCGGTGGGGAAATGGGCAGAGGGAGGAAGCTTCCAGCACTGACAGCCCCGCACTCAGACATCAGGAGTTGCGGGAGGACACTGCCCAGCACCTTGTACAGCTGCAGCAGCAGAAGCAGAAGCAGAGGTGGTCTTGGAGCCCTCCCCGCCTGCAAGGACAGTGAGGCCCAGGGGCTCCCTCCTGGCCTATTTCCCTCTCCTGCCCCGCCCCGCGCTCCTCCCATCCCACCTCTCCCATCCCCCCCCCCGCCCCTCCTCACCCCTCCCCCCCTCGCCCCTTTCCCCCTCGCCACTCCCTCTCCCCCCTCCTCCCTTCCATCCCTCCTCACCCCTCCCTCCCCGCCCCTTCCATCCCACCATTCTGCCTAGACTGAAGGAGTTGGAACAGCTTGCGGTGCAGGTCCTGACTCAAGCACAGAGCAAGAAAGGTGAAGGCGCTGGCCCAGGACAGGCTGTGAGCTCTGGAATGGGGCGGCAGGGAGCAGACACAACTGTGAAAGGATCTGGGGGGCGGGAAGGCAAGCAGTGGGGCAGGGAATCCTCAGAGAATGATCTTTGGGGAAGGGCACACTCCTGGGAGGGTGCGGGGTACGGGGCTACATGGAGATGCCCATTTCAGACCCTGACCTCCTACAGGCCCATCCCAAGACCCCTGGACTCAGTGAAGAGACAGACCGAGAGCTGCCCAGCAGCAGGCCTGACGCCCTCCTAGGTGAGGAGAGCACACTAGCCCCTGGAGCAGATTCCATGGGCCCCGGCAAATAAAGGCACTATTTCAGCACACCTGCCTCAGCTGATGCTATGTCAGGGGGTTGTCTGGCCCAAGACCCTTGGCCCTTGAGACTGGGTGAAGGTTGGGCCTCTCGGGGTCCACCAGATTCCCATAGCACACACCCAATAAATGCTTCTTTAACATCATAGCCTGTAGTCTGCTCAGCTCTAGGACTTGACACATTACTCTGAGTCCCCAGGTAGAGGAATACGGCTTGTGACCCTCTCACTCTAGGCCCAGGGGTTCTATGAACCCACTGTTTCTCCAATTTCTTATTTAGGTTTGGACTCCACAGGGTCCCAGACATCCCCACAATGAGGACCAAGGCGCAGGAAACCTAGGCCAGCCAGTCGCATGCCCACAGCCACCACTGATCAGCTGAGAAAAAGAAATGTATTTGGAGGCTAAGTGAGCACGAACCACGTAGCTGAGCCACTCATCACATGAACACAAAGTTGGAAATCCTCCGTTTGCAAAGCCCTTGCCTAGGAGTGCATCCACAATGCACCAGCTCAGAGACCATGCAGGAGTCAGTCTGTGCCCCTTGGTTCGAAATTAGTTAAGTCCAAAGAGCTACTTTGTCTTGAAAGGGTTTCACTCAGGCAGGACAGGGACATGGTGCAGTTGGAGAGAGATCCAAACAGGCCCCAGACTGAAAAGCATGGTTCCCACGACAACGTGGTCAGGGGAAGTGGCTGGGTCCCTCAGAGACCTTGGGCATCAAACCTCGAAACCAGCCTCTCGGTCTTCTTGCTAGAAGATGGGGCTGATTATACCTGTGTCTCCCCAAAATGGCTACTACCCTGTCAAAATCACTTATCTCCTGTCAATTCACCTGATGAAATTAAATAATCACTTTTAAAAACTGCAATTCAACTAAGTCTGTGATTAGAACTCATTTTATAAATTTAGTTGGTTCACAATAAAAAATAATTAGTTCAAGTGATAAATAAAAGGTCTCTGACATCATGTAATACCTATTTGTATTTAAAAAATCTGAAAAAGCTAGGTATAGAAACTAACTTCCTATATACTTACTGGTCAAATGTTTAAAGCATTTCAGGTATATTCAAATACTATTTACCTGCTACAAATTCTAGGAAGGGAAACAAATGAAGCATAAGGATTTGTGCTTAGGTGCTTTAAAAACTCAGAAGCATCTACAGATAAACTAACAGAATAAGTGAATATATAAAAGTTTGCTAAATACAGATCGATATTTAAAAATCTAACCTGTGTATACATCAGGACACAGGACCCAAAATAACTATGTCTCCGAGTCTAGGTTATTGCAAGGAATGGATACAAAATAGCAATAGCAGGACGGGATCTGTGGTAAGAATGTCAGTCACCTGGAGATCCACACCCTCATGTCAGAAACTAGCCGGCCTTCAGAAGCAGCGCACCCCATGTGGAGTACAGGCTGGCACATACACCCTCCTGGTAATGTAGGCATATTCTGCTGGCCAAACACCCAGCGGAAGAGCCCACCTTGTTTTTGCCAAGATTAGGTAAGAACCTGGTCAATCATGAATTGCACTTTTAATCAGGAAACAGTGATAGCAAACTGGTATGGACCACACCCAAACCCAGCTCACACTACTCCGTGCGACGCAGGTACACATCTTAGTCCAGGACGTTCTATGTCTTGGTCAGAGGTCAGAGGTCATGCAGGGGCATATCCTGTTCCAGCAAAACAACCAGCTGTAGGCATGCTAGAACTAAGTAACAAATAGCAAAATGAAATAGGTATCTGCAATAGAATAAAACACAGTATGTCCAGGAATTAATGTAATGAGAGTTATATACAGTCTCTCCCAAAACTACAGTTTACAGAAATTTTGAAAGACAGATTATGCTCATTAATTGGAAAGTTGTTGTAAAGATGCCATTTCTGCCTACAGTGATACATGAATCCATTGCCATTTGTATAAAAATTTTGCAAGTCTCTTGTGCAAATGTGCGGACGACTGTGAAATGCATGTGAGAATGCCAAGGTCCAAGCACAGCCTCATGCTGTTGAAGATACACAAGGTGTAAGGTTGTTTCTGTACGGTGTGGAAACACTGTATGAAGCTAGTGTGGTGCTGATGGCACGCGTGTGCAGAATAACACTGGTGCACATGTGCACAAATATAAATGACCACAGTGGCCCTGCTGAGCCATTTCAGTGTCTCAGTAAATGTTGCTGGGCCAAACAGGTATGTGTTAGGAGGGAGGTAACAACATCTGGTCCCTGAATCACACACCAAAAGATCAATTGATGTAAATGTGAAAAGGAATTTTTTGAGAAAAACTTTATGACTTCACTGTGGGGCATGTTGGGGTTCTCCACATAAACTAAAGGAATTGCTCATATGATTATGGAGGCTGAGCAGCTCCAAAATCTGTAGTTAGCAAGCATGCAGATGTGTTCCAACCCCAGGAAGAAGGCCTGAGGACCAGGAGGGAAGGTGTGACCCGCAGTCTGAGAGCAGGAGAGGAGCAATGTTCCAGCTCAAGCATCAGCCAGGAGAGGTTCCCCTGTCATTAAGACTTTTTGAGTTGTCACAGTTCTCAATGCTCTTAATCACAGGGCACAGTGGTCCTACGTAAAACTCAAAGTTCAGAAGTAATACAAATTAAGAAATTTTAATACAAATATCAAAGGTTATTTCAAAAATAAAGAGCAAAGCCAACATCAAAGCAAAGTCAAAAGAAAAATAATAAGTCTCATCCCAAATACTTTTCCAATAGTACGTACGGTGTCAGATGGGTACTAATCCGAGTCATCACTTTGTCAATTATATAAATGTACATGATATAATCACTGTGTACACCTGCAACTAATACGTGATCTGGACTTGAAAAATATTTTGAAATGTATGTCAACTGTAATGAATGTTTTTTAATTAAAAAAAAAGAATAGTTTGCCAATAAGATGATCTTCTAAATATTCATAAGGAAAACCTCAGAAAGAATCAGCAACCTAATGTTAAAATGAGGTGAGGGTGATCGTTCACTCTGCTCTTCATGCGTCACAGCAAGCCACCTTGTCCCAAAGGAAACGGGACCATCACCCAGAGCCCAAATGCCCCTCCTAGTACTCAGGTCCCTGCAGACTAAGTCCTGTGAAAACTGTAAACGCACACCCAGAGTGCGAGGCAGGCTGCACAGACACAGGAAGTCTCGCTCGCCATGAAATCGGGGCGTTTCGCTGGCTGGGAAGACGTTCGTTCACACACGAGAACACGGCACGTCCTGCATGTGAACACCGGCCGCGACCGCAGACACGCCCGGGCCTCGCCGCCACCTTGGACTCACCACCCGGCTCCTGAAGCCTCCCAAGCATGGCTCAGCGCACCTTCCTCTCCCGAAGACACCACCACTGGAAGCACAGCCCAAGTCGCCTCCTGGGCCAGGCCCAGGGCCACCGCCACTCGCCCGCCCACCATGTGCTTGCCCTATGCCCACCCGCCACACGCATACTGCCCACCAGCACCTGCCCGCCACCCGCCACTGATTTTCTGCTCCTACCCATTTCCCCAGGTGCCACGTGATTCTGCTTTCACTGCCACCAGTGTGCAGAGTCACGGGAACCATCCCACAGTGGCGGAGCGCTGGTGAAACCATGACGTCGGGAGGGGCTGCACATGCGCAGTAGGGACCGGTGGGGAGCACACGTGGGAAGGCAAGACTGCATTGCCCACGCACGTCTCGGTCCATTAGGAGACCCCCTCCAGGAGCACTTGGGTTTCCTTGCAGGGTCATCGGTCTTGCTGCCCTGAAACGGATGAAATGTTGTCTCTACCCACTTCGCAACCACGTGGCATTCTGGTTTCTTACTAAATCACAGTCCATAACCTGAAAGCCACAGTGGCATGAATGGGGAAATCTGAACGTGGGGAAACATTCCATGACGTTAACAGTGGGCTGTAATCGTCCTAGTTGTTATCACGGTAATGCATGAAAGGAAGTGCCTCTCTTTTGTCCCCGCTGCACACTGAAGCCCGAATGGTACGATGTCACAATGTCTGCATTCTATTGAACTACTTAAACCAACTGGCGACTGTTGCGACTTTGTCAAATTAGCATTTTTAAAGTAAATCCCAAGTGTGGGATGTTATGTCATGTTTTCAACAAATGACAAAGGAAGTGAAGTAGGGAAGTTTATTACTCACAGGTCTTGGAGGAGCCCGTGCAGCAGGCCACCAGGGAGGTCGAGGCAGGGACCAGGAAGAGGGCAGCAGGAGCATGTGCCTTTTAGGGTTCTCCATCGAAATGCTTTGGGGTTCCTGGACCAAGGCCTGATGGCTCAGCTCGAAAGTGAGGTTTTGGTAGCTCTGCAGGGGTCTTATTTAAGGGGCACAGAGGAAGGGACTGGGGTGAGGCCTCTATCACGGGGCTACTGGTGAAGTTGTGTCAGGAACCGCATGTGCTGGGGACTCTGCACTGTTATCTAGGGAGTGTGCTTGCAGGAAGCGTTGGTGTCAGCCTGAGGGCCAAGCTGGCCCCTTGGCCATGTAAAAGGGAGTCGGAGGCAGTAATACCATGGAGTAGTTTAAATGAACTCTTGACAGCAACTGTCTTCAACCCCATTAAAAAGATGCTAAAATACTTTTTCATCCACTAAACTAATTTCAAAGCCACCAGTAGATGATGTTACACTGTGATGGTATGAAGTGGTGGGGCCCATGGGACACCATAACCTCTGGAGCCCTCATGATGGGATCAGGCCCCTTCTAAGAGGAAACTAGCAAGCTGTCTTTCTCTCCTGTGAGGGTACAAGAAGAAGTCAACTACCTGCCACCCAAAAGAGGACTCTCACCAGAGCCCCACCATGCTGGCACCTTGGACTCAGACCTCCAGCCTGCAGGCTATGAGAAGCACACTGGTCATTTGCGGCAGGCGGAGCTTTGTCCCCTCTGGCCATTCCCTTCTCTCCCCACATTGCCAAGTTTGTATCACGGGAGGGTGTCAAAGCTGGGACTAACTCTCTGAGGTAGCATTACCCCCCAGCCGGCACTCACACTTGCAGAGGGCGCAGGACCTGTCATCACTGAGGCTTGGAAACCAGCCCATAATTCCCCAGTTTGGGAATGTGCTGACCAGGAGGTCAACCGAAGACTGCTAACAGCCAAAGTCCATTGCCTGGATGCCTTAGGTTCATGTTTCAAGGGCCACCTCTCCCCTCCCAACTTTCCCGCCCCCACCCTGCACTTTTGAGTACTTCAGAGTTTCCCTCAGGCACTTCCTTACATTGAAATCCCCAAAACACTGCTACACACTCCTCCATTGGCAGCAGCGTCACCACTGTGCGGTTGTGACAGTGGAGACAGAAACCTCCCTGGCATGGGCTGCAGTCCTCTGTTTCCTGATTTGCTAATCAGTCGGAGTTGGGGTTTGGCCGTGCCTCGTGGTGGATGGGGTTCAAGGTGAGCTGGCAGAACAATACACTCAGTGACATCCAGGTCCTAATTGTAGAGCTTTATGAAGCAGATGGGACTGTGACTCTGACTAAGGATCCTGAGATGGGGAGAATGTCCTGCATTTTCTGGGAGGGCCCAAGATTGTCAGAGGGTTCCTGCAAGGAAGAGCCAGGTTGCTGGTCAGAGGAGACTGGAAGACGCTGGCTTTGAACATGATTTGTTTTATTAAGGACACGCACGCAGAGGCCAGGCTCAGGCTCATGACTCAGGAATGATGCAGAGTTTGAACTGGGGTGGGATGCTGGCAAACCTGTTCATGATCAGGGTGAGGTCCTTGGGGTTGATGAGAGACTTCAGGCAGAAGTGCTGAAGAATGGCAGTCAGCAGCAAGAAGAGCTCCATGTGGGCCAGGGCTTCTCTGACACACACATGCTTGCCTGCAGGGACAGTGGTGCCTGTGATACCCTGAGGACACAGCATATCAGGGCCAGGGAGGAGCAGGTTGTGAGCAAACGGACACCCTAAGGCAGAGGGCACCCCTCTCAGCCCATTGGAAGGGAGTGCAGGGTACATATCAGTGTGAGAGCATCAGGGACCAGTCCTCACACACCTCAATCCCCAGGACTCGTCTGCATAGACGCACCCCATGCTCATGCCCGCATGCCACAGGGAAGAGGCCAGAGCAGTGACAGGGAAGGCCCTGGGTTAGGTACAGGATTGTCCCTCACACCAACACTTGAGGGAAGACCCTGGGAAGGAGGCCATAATCCCGGAGGGGGTACTCAGTCACAGCCAGAGGAGGGCTGGGTGGTCTGGTGATGAGCCCAGGAAACCGACATAAGATTTTTTTTAGGAACCGTATGGCGAACTCGGTAGTAACATACAGAGAACACGGTAGTAACCATACGGAGAACTCGGTATAACCGTGTGGAGAACTCTGTAGTAACCATGTGGAGAACTCGGTAGTAATCGTATGGAGAACTCGGTAGTAACCGTACAGAGAACTCGATAGTAACCATACAGAGAATTGGTAGTAATCGTACAGAGAACTTGGTAGTAATTGTACAGAGAACTCGGTAATAATCGTACGGAGAACTCGGTAGTAACCGTGTGGAGAACTCGGTATTGAAGAACTCGGTAGTAATCATACGGAGAACTCGGTAGTAATCGTACAGAGAACTCGGTAGTAACATATGGAGAACTCGGTAGTAACCATACAGAGAACTCGGTAGTAACCATGTGGAGAACTCAGTAGTAATCATACAGAGAACTCGATAGTAACGTATGGAGAACTCGTTAGTAACCATACAGAGAACTCGGTAGTAACCGTGTGGAGAACTCAGTAGTAATCGTACAGAGAACTCAGTAGTAACTGTGTGGAGAATTCTGTTGTGGAGAACTCAATAGTAATCATACAGAGAACTCGGTAATAATCATACGGAGAGCACGGTAGTAACCGTGTGGAGAACTCAGTAGTAATCATACGGATAACTTGGTGTAATTGTACAGAGAACTCGGTAGTAACATATGGAGAACTCGGTAGTAACCATACAGAGAACTCGGTAGTAACCGTGTGGAGAACTCAGTAGTAATCGTACAGAGAACTCGGTAGTAACGGTGTGGAGAATTCGGTAGTGGAGAACTCGGTAGTAATCGTACAGAGAACTCGGTAGTAACGTACGGAGAACTCGGTAGTAACCATACAGAGAACTTGGTAGTAACCTCGTGGAGAACTCGGTAGTAACAGTACAGAGAACTAGGTAGTAACCATCTAGAGAACTCGGTAGTAACCACGTGCAGAACTTGGGAATGACCACAGATCACCCATGGAGCAGAGGGCAGGAATCTGGAACAAATCACTAGGAAGGTGCTACACTTGAACTACTTTTTTTTAAATTTTAATTCATTTTTATCGTTAGACTTATTGGGGTGACATCTGTTAGAAAGGATTACATAGGTTTCAGACATACAATTCTACAGTGCTTGTCAACTTGATGTATAATAAGTTCACCCTGCGGAAAATGGCTTGAAATAGTCACTGTACTTGAACTTTCCGTTTTCATTCAGAAAGTGGTCTGGCTTAAACTGCTCTGGATCAGGGAATTCTTGGTCATCGTACAAGACAGAGTCCAGGGTTGGAATTACAATCGTGCTCTGGAAGGAACAAAGACTGTGTCAGTCAGCAAGTTAGCGAACATGGGCTTCACTCTGCAAGCCTGTTGTTTTGAATTTTACCTCCTACAAGACAGTACGATTCCAGCCAGGGAGGGTGTTTGCTCAAGGACTAGCTAGAAAGCAGTCAGAGTCCAGGTTGAAATGCCCAGGAGAGCTCAGAGATTTTCAGAGGAGCAACTCCATGGCTGGACATTACTACTCTTCGCTTCTGGTGTCGAGTACAGCAGGACGCCCTGGCACTCCCTGCGGAGCCACTTTTCCATACAGTCCCCAGGCACCCGTGAGGACTGCTGGGGAAGCAGCGCTCTGCCAGCCCAGCCCCCACCATTCAGCCACATTTGCCAAAAGGAAGCGCCCTCGGATCCCCAACCTGTCCCCCAGCCATATGGTGTCACAGGTGGTGGCAAGGTGCTCAGCATGTGTCGTCGCAGCTCACACCTGACCTTGGGGATGACGTATCCTCTGAACACCGTGTCTCGGGTTGCTTTGTGCAGCAGGTTGGAGGGAACGAGGGCAATGAACCGCTGAATTTCATGCACCACGGCATCCATGTAGGGCATCTCCAGCTGGTCCTTGAAGGTGGGAACTCGGCTCCGCCTAATCACCCTGTGAACCTCCTCATGAACTTTTTCTGCGAAGACATGACAGAAAGACATTAAGGACCGACTCCAGGCTGGCTGGACGTCCAGCCACCCAGCACTCAGCAGATGTTTGCGGAGCACTCTAAGCAGGAACTGCAATGTTGGCTAACCCTTCGCGGATGTCACCAAGTGCTAAGTCAGCAAGTTTTGGTGTCCGTTGTCTTCTGTACTTTTTATTGCGGTTCCATTTTTTATGGCATCATGTGACTTTCAGGTGTACTACATAAAAATGTGATGTCTGTACGTACTGCATTATGCTCACCCAGTAAATTTTCCACCCATCACCATTCCACTGACCCCCCTTACTCGTGTCACCCTCCCTGCACCCCTTTTCCCTCTGGTAAATACCTATCTTTTGTCTATCTCTATGTATTCATTCGCTCTGATTTTCATGGTCAACTATGAGTGAAAGCATGTGACATTTGTCTTTCTCCACCTGACTTAGTTCAGTGGGGACAGTAACGTGAAGCCCAGCCTTGGCATGGCAGATGGCCAGACCACATCTTATGACTGAATATTCCATGTGTGTGCACACACGTACCACATCATCTGTACCCTTCCAGCCACTGATGGACACTTAGGTTATTTCCATATCATGGTTACTTTAAATAATGCTGCAATGGATGTAGAGGTGCATGTACTATTTTTTTTCTTTTTTCAATGTGGGTGGTTTCCTGGCTGGGAATCGAACCCAAGCCACAGCATTGACAGTGCTGAAGCCTTATCCAATGCACCACCAGGGGACTCCATGCATGTATTCTTTTAATTAGTGTTTTAACATTCTTCAGATAAATACCCAGAAGTAGGACAGCTGGATCCTATGACAGTTCTACTTTTAGTTTTTGGAGCACCCTCCATAGTGGCTGCACCAATTTACATTCCCACCAGCAGGGCATGAGGGTTTACTTCTCTCCACAGCCTCACCAACACGTGTTATTTCTTGTCTTTTTTATAACAGCCATTCTGAAAGTTGTGGATCTCTTTGTAGTGTTGATTTGCATCTCCCTGATGATGAGTGACCCTGAGTATCTTTCATGTGCCTGTTGGCCATCTATACGTCCTCTTCAGAAGAATGTCTATTCAGGGCTTCTGCCCATTTTCACATCAGGTTGCTTGGTTTTTGTTTGATTGTTTGAGATGTGTGAGTTCTTTATATATTTTGGATATAAACCTCTTATCAGATGTCTGATTTGCAAATATCTATTCCCATTCCGCGTTTTCATTTTGTTGATGGTTTTCTTTGCTGTGCTGACGACTCCGAATTGGATTTAGTCCCATTTGTTTATTTTTCCTTTTGTTTGCCTTGCCCATTTGAACTCTTAGAGTCAAATCAGCAAAAGCTCACTAAGACCAGTGTCAAGGAGCTTACCATGACCTATGTTTTCTTCAATGTACTTTTTGGTTTCAGGTCTTAGGTTCATGCCTTTAATCCATTTTGAGTTAACTTGAGTGTAAGATAGTGGTCACGTTTCTTTCTTTCACATGTGACCGTCCAGCCTTCCCAATACCATTTACTGGAGAGACTGTTCTTTCTCCACTCTATCTTCTTGGCGCCGTTGTTGCCCATTAGTTGTCTGTATACGTGTGAGTTTATTTCTGGGCTCTCAATTCTGTTCCACGGGTCTGTGGGTCTGTTTGTTCTGCCAATATCACACTGTTTGGGTTAGTACAGTTTTGTAGTATAATTTGAAATCAGGAAATGTGATACTTCTAGCTTTGTTCTTTTTGTCTCAAGATTGCTTTGACTGTTTGGGGTCTTTTTTGTTTCCATACAAATTTGAGAATTTTCTTGTTCTACTTCTGTGAAAACTGATTAGGGTTTTAATATGGATTATGTTGCCTCAATGGATTGCTTTACATAGGATGGACATTTTAAAACATGAACTCCTCCAATCCATGAACATAATCCATATCTTTTCATTTACTTACATCGTCCTCAGGTTTTTATGGAGCTCACTGAATGTTCTTCCTGACCTTCCTTACAGCTCGTGGAGTTCCTTCGTGACAGCTATTTTGAATTTGCTCTCAGTTAGACCCCTATCTTCTGTGATTTTTGAGTTTGGTTTCTGGAGAATTGTCACTTTCTTTTTGTGATAACGAATTTCAGTGATTTATCATGGTGCTCAATGGGTTGTCCCTTGGCACACATATTGGAAGTAGCACTTTTCTTATTTAGGAAAGGCTTGGCTTCCTTTGATTCTGAGTTGACCAGGTTGATAATTCAAGGCCTTTGTCTTGTTTTCCAGTAGGTAGTGCGACAGCGCATGGTGTTGGTTCCTCCTACCTGCGTTGTCTCCTTGTCGTGTGAGAGCCAGAGCTTGCCACTCTCCCCTGCCTTGGCCACAGGTGCCGTGGTGCCTTTGGTATTCATTCTTGTGCTGCTGCCTGTGTCACTGTGGTTGTGAGTGTGGCTGCCAGGGTCCCTGGGCACCTCTCCTGCATCTCAGGTCACCTGAGTCGTAAGATGAAGGCGGGGGTGGGGCAGGAGAACACTTCCTCTCCAAGGATTTGTCCAGCAACCCCAAGTGCCAGTTCTGCAAAGGCTAACAAGTCATGACAGTTCCAGCTTCACAGACAGAAAGCTGAAGCCTAAATGCTCCAAGCTGACTGACTGTCCTGGTGTGATAGCCACAGTGCCCTGGTGCCTGTCACTTGACATACCTTCGATGTCCGGGTATTTCATGAAAATAGGAAACCCATACCTCAGAGTGGTGCTGCTGGTCTCTGTCCCTGCAAAGAACAGGTCGGCCACAGTCACAGCAATGTTGTCCAAGGTGTACACAGGGTCTCCGCTGTGTTTTTCCTAAGGGAGTTAGAAACAGGCAGGAAGTCATGAAGGGGACATCTTCAGGTGAACAGGAGAGCCTCGTGTTACTCAGCAGCAAAGAGCCTGCCCTCAGCCTCCTTCTGCCCCACCAGCCAGTTCTCAGGAGGCAAGGAACTCACTGGTACCCTATCATGTGGAAGGGCATTGAGGGACTGCCGGCTGGAGGGGCTTATCAGATACCAGGGGCCCTTATGCAGGGAAATCAGGCATGCAGTCACACACTGGGCTAGAGCCACCAGTGACAGCCAAGGACAGAAGAGAAGCTTCACCAACCTGGGCTGGGGGGCTCAGGTAGGTGCTGGGTGGGCCTGGGACCCCTGAAGTTGTGCACAAGTTGGGGCTCACGTGCTCATGAGGGACACATGGGACACGGTCATGATTAGGAAGCATAGCTTGGAGGTGGCCAATGTGAGGGGCCACAAACCCAGTCCCACAGTCCCTAGCGGCTTGCTGGGCAGTCAGTGTACATTGAGGTGGTGTCAGAGGCTGGCCAGGCTGGCTCTTGGCTCATGTGAGGTGGTTGTGCTGAAGCCAGTGTGCTTGCAAGAAACTAATAGCATTGAACTGGGCCCAGTGTGGGCAGCCTGGGCACCAGCAGAGCGGCTTCTACATCTGAATAGTGCAGGTTCCCTGACACTCCCCGCCACAGCAGGACACCTTCTGCATCTCTAGGAGCATGCAGTCGATTAAGTCCTGGGGGCGGTTGGGGTCCAGTGACTCCTGGTGCTCTTTCACCCTCTTTGAAGCAAACTTTATTATCTCTGACACATTTTTCATCACCATCCTATGGCTTTCTGGCAGGTAGCACAGGTAGCTCGAAAAATTATTGTAGAGCTAGAGAGAGAGAAAACATCTTATGATACGTGTTTTCTCCTGATGTGACATAATTTTCTGTCCTGGACGAGCAAGTTTCTCCACACCTGAATGTAGAGCTGTCACCGTTGGATTGTTTACAGTTTCTGGGCCCCTGTATCCCCCAGGGCACCCCTCCACTAGGTGGTGCATGTCTCTGGGGAATGTGAACACAGAGGCACGTGTGACCTGTGTTGCGTGGGGCCTGATTTTAGAGACTGAAAGGTCAGAGTCAGGGCAGAGGGGACCATGGCCATCCCCAGCGGGCATCTGCAGCCCAGGGGTCCTGGCTCTGCCAGCCGGCGTGCCCCATGCCCCGTGCTTCTCTTCTCCCTTCTCCTAGGTGAGCTCCGGGGTGGGGGGCGGTGTCACCTGCAGCCAGATGGTGCTCAGCAGGTAGAAGTTCTCATGAAAGAGGCGCTGGATCCTCAGGATCGTATCGTTGTCGTAGCCAAAGCAGTGATTGAAGAGGATGTCGGCAATGACATTGCAGGGGGCGCAGCTGAGGATGAAGGTGGGGTCAAAGGGCCGACCTGCAAGACAGGTGTGTGTTTGAAGGGACAGCATGCACCCGCACCCACGGGTATGTGCCCTACGATGGTCACTGTTCCCAAGAAACAGGTACGCTGGGAAACCCCCAGGCTGTTCCCGAGTGTGGTCCGGTCCCCCAGGAGGCCCAGCTCCAGCAGTGCAGGGGGCCTCGGGTGGCCAGCGGGCTCACGCACCCTGCGTCTGCTGCAGCGCCTGCAGCAGGAACTTGGCCTCTGTCTCTCATTGTCGTCCTTCCCCATGCCAAAGTTACTCAGGGTGGTCAGGGAGAGCTGCTGCATGTCCTTCCATGACCAGCCGTCATTGAAAATAATGGGGGAGGGGACGCAGAGCAGGTCCAGAGGGTCCATGGCCAAGATGGGGGACATGGAGGGGCTGCAGGACGGCGGGGGACACAGGGCAGAGAGGACACAGAGGGGCCACGGGGCAAGGGGGGGACACAGGGCAGAGGGGATATGGAGGGGACACGGGGTGAGGGGGGACACGGGGAAGAGGGGACACAGAGGGGCCATGGGGAGAGGGGGGTACACGGGGCAGAGGGGACACGGAGGGGCCATGGGGCGAGGGAGGGACATGGGGCAGAGGGAACACGGAGCCTACAGTTCCCAGCCAACATTGTACACGGTGCCCCACATGTTCCTGTGGAGCACCTCCACGTGTCCCGCACAGTGGCTGGGCCCCGTGGCCAGCTGCACCTTGTGGCTCCCTGTGGAGACAACGAGTCAGGCCGGCCGGCCCCCACCCCAAAACGGATGGGTGGTGGGCAATGGGCGGTGGGTGGGGCTGCCACGCACCAGAGCACACGACGCCCGCGTCCTGCGCGGCCTCCGTCGGGCACCAGCAGGGACTCGGACACGTTGCACTGCGTCAGGCGGGTCTTGGTGGCCAGACAGTGTGTGTGGCTCAGCCCCACCCTGCCGGCTCCACGCGCTGGTGCGGGTTCGGGTGTGTTGTAGGCTTGCTGAGATGCTTTGCACCCCAGCTGCCAGCACACGACGGCTGCCCCGTGCATGTCCCATGTGTCATTCAGGATGCAGACACAAGCACCACTCAGGGACACCTCCACGTGCCCGTCACAGCGGCTCTGTCTGTCCCTCATGCGCAGGGCATGGGAGAGACCTGGGGAGGGAGGCAGGACATGGGAGGGTTGGCCGGGGTGTGGGGGGGAGGGACCCCCAACTTGTAAAGGGGAGAGGACTCCCACTGCCCCCAAAGCCCCAGGGACAGGGAGGGACAGGCTGAGAGCAAGAAAACAGCTTTGAAGGGTGACGTCACTGTACATAGGGACAGGGAACACCAAATGTACCTCTTGGCTACAGTAGTGATTAAGCTGGGGAAAACAGGCAACATGAACTTTATCAGTACTCTGAAATGTAAGCAAACACAAGGGAGCACTAATGAAAAGTGAAGTTATAAAATGCTGTCTGCATACAAACAGGAAGAGAATGCTAAGGCAGAAGCAGCTGTTCTGCAGAGCTGCTGCCTCACTAACCAGCAGGAACTCCTGGGAGCAGCAGAACATGTCAGCCTCCTCTCCCGCAAGTCCCTGCACACGCTGCTGCACCTGGCTCTTAGTGTGAGCTTAAACACACCCCACACCCTCAATTTGGGAAGGAAAGCCTAACACATGGCAGCACAGGGAACCCCCTTATTCCATCCCCCCTCTAAACAATTATTAAGCTCATAAAACTGTCATAACAAACTTTTTGGGAACTTTTTAGTATCTAATCAAAAGCTTAGAACAACTGAGAAACAATGAAGCAAGAAGTTGGCAGATTTAGCTCTGTCAGGCAAGAAGCAAATGCTAAGGCAGAGTTGAAAAATGACCTGGTGCAGCCTCAAAGGTGTAATCCAACAAAGAGTTGATATGCAAAGACCGGAAAGGTTTTGAAATTTTTATTTTTTGCTACAAGCATGTAAGAAAATGTCTCTCAAATTGTTCTTACCACTAAGATAACAAGAAACAGATCTCGGTAGTCACACATGATAAAGAATAGAGTCTTTACAAAAAGAGCCTAGAAAAGTCACTAAACAAGCAACTATAACCCACAACAATTAGCAACAACAAACCCTGGTGTGGGGAGATAATTTGATTTTCAGAGTTGCCACATTACAATAATTTTCTAAAGTTCAGGCTTCAATAAAGAGAATAAGATGCATACAGAGTATCAGGAAAGTATGATACAATCACATTAAAGAATAGAAACTCTCCCTGAGGAAACTAAGTCATTAGACTTACTAGTCAAAGACTTTAGATACACTGTCTTAAGTATGTTCAAAGAGATAAAGGAAACCAGGATAATGTCTCATCCCATAGGAAATTTTAATAAAGAGATATAAATTATTTAAAGAGATATAAATTATTTAAAGAGAAGCCAAGGGGAATTTTTGGAACTTAAAAGCACAATAATTGAATTGAAAATTTGCTAGAGGGGTCAACAGAAGATTTGAGCACACAAAAGAAAGAATCAAGGAACTTGAAGACAAGTTCACTGAGATTATCCATTCTGGAGATCAGGACAAGAAAGAATGAAAGAAAATAAATAGATCCCACAAAACCTGTGGGATACCATCAAGTGTACCAACTAATGAATAATAGGAGTGCTATAAAGAGAGGGGAGAGATAGTGGTACAGAAAATATTTGAAGAAATAATGATTTTTTAAAACGCCCCAGGTTTGATGAAAGACATGAACCTGCACATCCAAAAAGTTCAACAAACTGTTAGGACTCAATAAGATCCACCCTGAGAAACATTTTAATCAAACTGTCAAACACCAAATATAAAGACAGTCCTGAGAGCAGCAGAAGGGAAGTGACTTGCCATGCACAAGGATCCTCAATATTTTAACCATTGGTTTCTTATCAGAAACCATGGAAGCCATGAGGCATTGCAAGGACACACTTAAAGGGCTGAGGGAGAAAAGAAACTATCACCCCAAGATTCTATATGCAACACAGCTCTTCTTCAAAAAGGAAGGGAAAGTAAAAGGGAGCTAAGGGAATTCATTACTAGCAGACGAGTCTTAGAAGAAATGGTATAGGGAGAACTTTGGGCTGAAGTAAAGGGGCACTGGACAGTAAGTCAAAGCCATATAACTAAGGAAGAAACACTAATAAAGGTAATTACGTAGGAAAGCATAAGCCTACATTAATGTATTTGAGGTTTATTACTCCTATTTTTCCTATATCCCTCAAAAGACAAATGCAAAAAATAATAATTATCAATCTCAGTTAATGGGAAATGTATAAAATGTAATTTTTGACAATAAATGTATAGGAGTAGAGTATGTATATGAGGTCGGACAATTAATTTTGCAAAGTCATGCTAAAAATCATGCTCCACACCTCACTGCTGAATGTCACTGCAGTCACATTCAAAGTACTCCACTTGGGAAGCTGTGCACCTATGCCAGCGCCTAGTCCACCCTTCAAAGCAATATTGGAGCTCTTTTTCTGGAATGGCCATCAGAGCTGTCGTCATCCCCACAATCTGACAATAAAGTTTGCACATTTGCCCCCGTGTACTTATGTTTGCAACTCTGTGCAAACAATTCAGTAATGTGTACAGGGCTGCCACTGTAAGTGTACGGCGGCAAGTTTGGTGACTTAATTGTCAGATTTTGGGTCCAACAACAGCTCTGATGGGCATTCCAGAAGAATTTCTCCAAAACCGCGTTGAAGGGTGGACTAGGCGCTGGCGTCATTACACAGCTTCCCAAGGGGAGGACTTTGAAAGTGACCATAGGGACATTCAGTAATGAGGACATTCTAGGATGAGTTCGCAAAATTAATTGTCCAACTTCGTATAATATTGAAGCTAATTTGGTTTTAATTCAAATGAGAGTTTTAAAAATTCAAGATGTTAGTTATAATTGCCAGGTTAGCCACTAGGGAAACATTTTTTAAATAAACTCCACCTCCCAACGCCATAAAAGGACAGGGGGATCAAAATGGTATGCTACAAAACTCAATTATACACACACATAAAAAGGGTATGATTAGAGGAACTGAGAAACAAAAAATATATGACACACAAAAAAATAATAGAAGATAATATTTCCTTATCAGTGTTATTTTATTTTATTTTATTTTATTTTTTATTGGGGTGACATCTGTTATCAAGGATTACATAGGTTTCAGGTATACAATTCTACAGTGCATTGTCAACTTAATGTATAACAAGTTCACCACCTAATGTGACTTTTCTTTCCATCACCTTATATTTAGCTTTGCCCCCTCTTCTCCCACCCCCTAACAACACTCACACTAACAACAGCTGATGAGCTAAAAAAAAATAAAAGCATAATGTTTTAAGAATTTGTGTTGACTTGAATAGAAAGCTGTCCTGGGCCACAGATTGGACATGCCTGGTTTAAAAGTAAAATGTTGAAAAAAGCTACTTGTGAAAATATGGACCAAAAGAGACCTGAAGTGGCTATACTAATATTAGACAAAATAGACTAAGTTAAAAAAAAATTTTATGTGAGGCAAAGATTATATATTGATTAAAGAGTTAATCCATCAGGAATATATAGCAATTATAAACATATATATTTGTAATGACAGAGCCACAGAAAACTGACAGAATTAGAGATAAACATGGGTTAAAATTAATAATCAATACATTTTTAGTCATGAGTAAGCCATCTACGCATAGATCATTTAGGAAATAAAACTAGAACAACACTACAAACCAACTAGATCCAACAGACATGTATAGAGCATGACTCTACCCAACAACTGCATAATACACAGTCTCCTCAAATGCTCATGGAACCCAGAAAGAACACATGCTGGGTCACAAATCAAGTCTGAATGAATTTTAAAAGATTAAAATCATAAAAATATCGTCTCTGACTACAGCAGGATGAAGCTAGAAATCAAAAACAGAACAAAAATGGAAAAACTCACAAATACAACACACTTATACGCTCTTCTTTGTGGGTCAAAGAAGATACCGGAAGGCAAAGGGAAAATTTCTGAGATGAATGAAAATGAAAACTCTGTAGACCAACACTGAGGGACTGAAGCAGAAGTGATCAGAGGAAAATCAGTAGTGATGAATGCAAATGTTATAAAAGAAAAACTAGTGCCAATCAATGACCTAAATTTATAGTTTAAGAAACTAGAAAAATAGGAATAAATTAGGTCTGAAAATAGTGGAAGGAATGGAATAATAAAGTTTATCGTGGAAATAAATGGAGTATAGAATAAAAGCAACATAGAAAATGATGAAAATACCAGTTTATTCTTTGAAAGGGTCAACAAAGCTCACATCTAGCCAGCCTGGCTAAGAAAGGAAGCAGCAAAGACCCAAATGACAAGTTGGAAACGCCAACACATTAGGTAAGTTTGATGACAGGGACCCATTTCTAGAAGCACACAAAGTGTCAAACCTGACTCAGAAGTGAGTATGAATGGACTTGTACACATGGGAGATAACGGACCAGGACACAACACCTCAGAGCAGAGGAGAGGCCAGCGCCAGAGGTCAGCATTACCAGTGACACAGAACCTGAGCTTCTCCATCGATGCAGAAAGTGCACTGAGGACCCGCCACAGGCTCGTGACAAAAGCACTCAAGGAAAGGAAAGGAACGTGACCAGGGGCAGGCAGGAGAAGCCCTCACTCAGCAATGGGGCGTCTCCCCGCATCTGTCCAGAGGACACACGGCTGCTCCCACCCCCATGGCTCAGCGGCATCAGGGAACTTCCAGCCTGAGCGACGGGGTAAGCAAAAGGCATAGGAGGCCTGCAGATGGGCAAGGAAGGAGTAAAACTGTCTCTATTTACAAGGACTTGCTCCACACAGAAGACCCCACAGAATCACGGGGGCTGTTACAGCAAGTGAGTAAACCAGTGTAGGCATGCTGAGGGTGCACAGTCTGCGCACACACGCATCGCCTCGCCACGCACCGCACCAGCAGTAAGTGATGCTAATGGAGACGATGAGAACCACCCCCTGTACAACCACTTGGCAGCTTACTTTCCAGTGAGCACTGGAGCCCTGCGTCCTGGCCGTGCCCACACTGGTGCCTGGGTCCCCGTTGGCAGTGGAACAGCAGGGACTCCTTGCCCGGAGAGCGGAAGGTCTCCTTCCACACAGACCTGGAACCCCAGCCTAAGTGGGCACCCCGGGGCTTGGACACTGCGGAGCTGCACTGCAGTTCCCAGCATGCCACGTGGGCGGTGACCAGGTCCAGGTCAGCATCACAGATGGTGCCCCAGGTCAGGCCGCACCTCACCTCCAGACACCCAGTACAGGGGTGCTTGCCACTCGCCATCTGGGCCTCCACTTGTCCTGGGGGAAGATACTGGACTGAAACCGCTTCTCGCAGGTGGGGCAGGGGTTTTCCAGGCCCTTGGGTGAAGTGACCTACCCATCCTTCCCTCGGGTCCCACAGGAGGACCAGGGCCACCGGCCCAGCACAGCCCTGAGGGTGCCTGAAGCAGGTGCTGGGACTCCCAGGGGCTGGAGGCTGGCCAGGCCTCCCCCAGCCTTGGCATGCCACTCAGATTCTGACAGCCTTGCCCACCCACCCCCCTGGAGGCCCCACCCAACCAAGGGTCAATGAACACAGCCCCATCATCCCTGTGCCCCCGAGGGTTCGGGTCCCCCATGTCTGCCGTCACTCCATCCTCAGGATTGGACTGCACCTGTGGCCGGCACTTTAATTGCCTGGTCAGTTTTAAACCCCAGTACCTAGTGTCCCCCCGGTCCATGCCCTCAGAGCCACATGGAGGACCTGGCACAGGAGCGGGCCATCTCCTCAGCTGACTTAAGGCCACCAGGGGAGAAGCAGGAATCTAGGGACACGCCATGGTGCTGTCCCTGCAGGGGCAGGGAGGCGAGTGGGTGGGCAGTGGCTGGACAACTCCCTTGCCTCTCTTCCGGGCAGCGGACATCCCTGTTAGTGCCCTGAGCACAGTGGGGAGAGGATCCCTGCCCCTCGGAGACCCTAGGGCTGGGGCCTTTACCTGAACACACAACGGGGTAGTCTGTCGGAAGGATGCGCTGCTCACAAAAGTTCAGGTTGTACTTGCAATTGAAGATGGTGGACTCTGCTAGCTGGCAAGTCACGATCTTCGGGCCCTGATCCACAAAACTCCCGATGAGGTGGGTTCTGGATGCTTAGAGCACAGGGCCACAACCCAGATGCCTACAGAAGATGTTGGCCACCTTGGCTTGCATGGCACACTTCAGGGTCTCGTTGTTCTCGTATAGGACCTCAGGGATTCCCACACAGGGGATATCTCCTCCTGTCAGCTCCAGGGTCATCAGCCTCCCACCTGCACACAGCACAGGAGTCCTGCTGCAGGGGGGTGCACCCCACTTTGCACGCAGCGGCTCAGGGGACTGAGGGCTTGGCTTTTGGTGGGGCAGAGCCAGCAGCAAGTCCACGGAGAAGCTCTTCCCTCCAGCCCAGGACCCTGAGGAGTGGGAGGGGCAGAGCTGCATTCACCCCACCCCACCCCCAATCCCCCGGAGTGCACAGCAGGAACTGAGCTGCAGCCCCTTCTCTTCTGGGGCTTCGATGCACCCAGGGGAGCCTCTCCACCCCCAGACCCTCCCCCACCAGAGCAGAGCTTGTGGGACAGGGACATGGGACTCTTGAACCCAGAACGGGTTGCCTCAGGCATGCACCCAGCAGTTGGAAAAGCACACTGGGCCTTGCCTGTGCCATGTGGGCCTTCGCCGGGGAGCTGCTCTGGTGGGGTCACCACCCCGGAGCTGGGGGGGTCAACTTGATCTTGGCTTCTCCGTTCAGGGAGCTGCCAACAGAAATTAAAGCACAAATCTGCAATAACATGCAAAATTTGAAAATCTGATTAAAATAATTTAAATATATAGTTTGTAGTCATAAGGAGGAATCAAATGAATAAAATTACAGAGAAGAAAAACAAGTCATACAATATTGTTCCTT
>PVJL010012703.1:0-35837 GCA_004026885.1 Lyroderma lyra | reverse complement strand
CAGCCTTTTGTGGCCAAGAAGCCCGCTACTCTGCCCACAGCACCATCTCATGAGTCCTGACTAATGGGCAGAGATGTGTGTCAGACCAAGACAACTGGATTCCTCAAGCCACCCCTCAGTTGACGGAGTCTTTGAGAAGGAATACTTTAAAAAATATATGTCATGAAGGGTCCTTTAGAGACATGCCTTTTGAAATTCAGTCATTTTGAGAACCTTTTATCTCACCCTCTGTTGTTCATTAGAAGCCTAATTACAATTAAAGACAACACACTTACTTTTACTCAGTAATTAAATTGACCAGTCTGAATATGGACGTATTTATATCTTTGGGGAAGTTCTTGAAACGTTGCAAATAGATTGTTCTGAAACTGTGCTGTAGTGATTGGTAGAAGAGCAGTTTGGGGGAAGGGTTCATAGCCATGTCCTCACCAATCACCGTTCCTTAATGGGACCTAATTTTGAAGTGTCTCCATTAACGGTGATTCAAACTTAACATTTATTGTTCCATAACTATTGTTTTGCTTTTTTTTTTTACTTTACTTGTTTTTTCAACATTACTTTTTTGTGTATCCCTGAATGGCCCAGCAAGTACCCCCGGGGATACAAGTACCACCAATTGGGAATTGATGCTCCAGATCATGTTCCTCAGGTGTAAGTGTGGAGTGACCTCTAGGCACAGGGGAGGGAAAAGGGTGGAAGAAAATTAAGAGCAGTGGGAAGTTGTGCCAAGAGTTAATGGAGGTCATTAATCATCTTCTCCAAATTGAGAAGTTAAGGAAGGGAGGCCAAGCACTGCCCAACAAAGAAAATGAAGGAATTAAGAGTCAGATGAATATGAGCACAGAGTGGAAGAAGTTAGTAATCTGGGCAAACAGTTAAAAAGAAAAGCAAACAGAAGAATCCAAACTAGTTTATCAGTTGTAAGAATAGAGATGGATCCAAAAGACATAATGATAAATTCTGAGGACCTTAAGCAAGTGCATGTGGAGATCTCAGCAGACCAATTGTAACCCTAATGACTGATTGGTATCATTAAGATATAGGTAAAATTCAGGTCAGGACAACTTAGTTTGACACATGTTTGAGTAGTAGTGACAAGTGAGAATACCATAAGATGGCAAAGACCAGTGAACACTGTTAGATACTTATATCAGGTAAGAAGAGGAGTCAGGAAAAAAGTGGTCTTGTAGGGGTGGTATGGATAATAGAAATTAAGGTAAGAGCATTTCCAGGGGGGCATCAAAGGAAAAAAAAATAAAGACATGAATGTTTCAAGTTTTATGTCAATCTTTGTAGGAAGTGGTCTACAAACAGTTGGCTGCATTACCAAGTTTCATGGAATGAAGTGAGCCCGGTTATTAAATATTATAAAATAAAGGAGTTCCCTGATGGTGTAGTGGCTTAAGGCTTCGGCGCTGGCACTGTCAGTGCTGCGGCCTGGGTTCGATTCCCAGCCAGGGAGCTACCCACATACCAAAAAGCAAAAAGCAAAAAAAAAAAAAAAAAAAAAAAAAAAAAAAAAAAAAAAAAAAAGACACTATGGGGCTAGACCCCATGTCAAGTGAGTTAACATGGCAATTGCTTAAAGGAAATGTGATAAATAAATTAATTGCAAAATAAAGGCTACTGCCTAAGTCTTTTCTCTCCTACACTGCCTCTTCCCAAGGGAGAAAGAAAATCTGTCAAGCCTTTTTTCCTAAGCAACATGTTTTCTTTAACCCCCTCCCTGTCCTCCTGCCCCCACCACCAGCATACTGGATAGCTGCCCTGACCTGTTTGGGCACATGGCATAGGTTGAAATGCTTAAGAACATCTCTTGTAAGGGAGGTCCGGAAAGACTGTTGTATTTGAGGATAATGCCAAAATTCCAGCTCTTTGATCGGCAAACTTTCAAGAAACTGTTTATCTTTTGTGCTTACTCTCTAATCGAGAACATATGAGAACCTGGGTCCAAAGAATTATTGTTTCCTGGTAATACTAAATCAATACTAAATATAGAACATAAGCCTATTTGGCTTAAAGATCAGAACATTTGAAAATAAACCTCTGTGTTAAATTGTCTGGCTAACTTCTGAAAAATGCCAGCATTCCCCATGACAGCTACAGTTCAAAGTTACAAAAAGAGCTCTCTAATGTATCATCCTGTTTTGTTGCCCCTCTTCAAAGACTTAATTATTTCATAAACATGAAAAAGTAAAAGGAGATATGATTAAAGATTGAGTTACTGGTAAAACATTAAAAATTATATTGTACATTCATCTGACAAATCTTTTAAAATAAAATCGTTGTTTGGCCAATGTTATATAACTACCTAATTAGCATAAAATGTGATTTTTGAGAATCAGATAAAACTAATTTTTATGTGGCATCAATTCATCCTTGAGTACCCTTAATTGATTCTTTATTTAGAAACTTTCGTGTTAATGGAGGAGCATAACTAAGTATCTTTGTTACTTTACCAACAATTTATTTTCAGACATGCAGGTAATTGCTGCTTGAAATTCTTACAAAAAATTACGTTCTAGTAAATAAGTTAAAGCATGAAATGTGCATCAAGTCAAATTTTCTGGTTAGTGTTAATATTTTATAAATACAAGGACAAAACAATTAGTTGAAAAGTGAAAAGTTCAAATGGTTTTATCTTGTTTTCACATAACTGACCAGTTGTTAGAGTCATGATCTAGGAAGTAAGAACCATGATGACAGATAAAGGTTATAGGAATTCTTCAACAAAACAGTACACGACCCCTTCAAGTACACTGAACTGAGCCATATATGACTCTGGACACACAGAGAAGCAGATCCATCTGCCAACCATAAACAGCTATGAGTAATCTGTTACCTTTCAGAAAGTAGAAGTAAGGGAAATGGTTCAACAATTACTACTGTTAGTAATACATTCAAAACAAAACTGGGATACAGTGTCTAATTTTTCAAAGATAATTCATATTCCACTTTGACATATAGTCTATATGGTCTTCATAACAAAATCAAAACCACACAGAATTTTCTATAGAACATGTATGATGTTTTTCTTTAAAAAGGCCATACCTCTTTTCATTAAAAAGCACTCCTTTGGAATGTGACAGCAGGGAAGCTTGATCCCTACAGATGAACTTCTAAATTGGTATACATTTTTTGGATGGCAATTTTAATGAGTACTTTAAATGTACATAACCTTTAGTTAGCAGTTCCACTTCTGGAAATTTAACCTAAGAAATTACTTGCACAAGAACATGGAGATGTATGGGAGACTAGATAGAACAATTCCAGTTCATCCTTATGTTGCAATACACAGAATGTGAGAAATCTAGCTGTACTAACACCTTACAGTGCTATTCATGCGAAAAAGACACAGGTGCAGGACTATATAGGTACAGCATGATCCTATTAATGCTAAAAAGTATTTAATTTATATATATATACACAATCATTTAGAAGGATACATATCAAATACTCGGGAGTAGGCTTGTGAAGAGGGAGATTTTCACCTTTTGCTTTACATATCTTTGTATATTTTCATTTTGTACAGTGAACACATTACTTTTTAAAAACTGAGGTAAAATTCACATAACATAAAATTTACCCTTTTATAGTGGATAATTTGTGGGTTTTAGTGTATTTATAAAGTTATATAACCATCACCACTATCTAATTCCAGATGTTTTTATTACCCCCAAAAGAAACCCCATACCTGTTAACAGTCACTTCTAATTCCACCCCTTGCAGCCCTTGGCAACCACTAATCTGCCTTTCATCACTGTGGGCTTGCCTCTTCTGAACATTTCATATAAATGGAATTATAAAATTACATGACTCTTTGTGCCTAGCTTCTTACCATAATGTTTCCAAGGTTCACATCCATGTGGTAGCATGTATCAGTACTTCATTTCTTTTTATGGGTATATGAGTTTTATAAAAACAGTAAATAGCTCTGATTTTAAAAATACTAATAAACAGAAAAACCTTGTTCTTTTGTACAAATCACTTTATAAAAACTCAACAGTTCTAAATCCAGTGTCCATATTAAACTACAATTTATTTATATTTCCCACCTTCTAACATTCCTTTGAATATCTACTCTCTCAGGTCCCATTTTAAAGGTTACCCCTACAAACAGTGTTTTATTTTCACATGACTTTTTTATTAGGCTATTACCATTTCACATAGCAGACCTAGTTAGCTCTTTCCCCAGCTGCATCTCCTCTATTTCTCTTCCACTGTCTCCACCTCCAACAAAAAAAACACACAGCCATAAGAGGTATAGACAAAGGTATAATTTGGATGTTTACGGACCTTCTATCTTTTGACAAGGTCCCAGGTCTGACTGGCTGACTTTAGTACAAAGACCACAGGCAGAACATGTCTGCTACAGTGTAACACTTTAAAACGCTGTCATTAACTTTCTTAATAACTGATACTTTACAGTTTTCATCTTCTAAATAAAAGTTGAGAATAAATTTTTGCATTACATCTGTAATGCAGTTATCTCATTACTTGAACAAGGCAAAATTATGTAATATTGGTTGCTGTAATAGCAGTACTGTTTCCCCATAAGTATGGGTTCTAATATATAAATATAAGAGGGATTAGGGTTTTCCCTTAATAAGATGGACTGGCAATTTGATGGCCATAGAATTTCCTAGGAAATTCTATTAGGTTTATGGTTGGCATGACCTCAACAATTGCTGATGAATGCAGCAAAACAAAACAGAACAAAACAAATAAAAAATGCCCAGCCATCAACAGTTCAATTAGCTAAAAAAAAGGCACGTAACTCCTTTATTATAGTGGTAATCAAAATGAAATTAATTAATGGATCTTAGACATACATACCCCAAGCGCTACTAGGTAACATTCACAGTAAAGCACACCATCCCATACTTGCAGCATTATCAGAATCTGTTGCTTGATTTTTTTTTCTCTTTAGTAGGAAGGTAGGTTAGAAACTGTGTGTATGAAATAAGCATATTCCATTAATTAAAAATTCAATTCCTGCCCTGGATATGACCACTTCAATATGAGCACTGTACGAGAATTAAGCTGTCCATTGTAAAGGGAGTAAATTTAAATGTATAAAGTGGAATCCCTTTATAACAAAGATATTAATCCTGTACCCTTATTACCAATCAGATAAACAGTACTAGGAATTTTGGTTTATTTTCAAAATCACCTTTCAACTAGGTTCCAGAGGATTTGATTGAGGCCATGAGTATCTGAATCATGTAATAATAAGAGAACCAAGATGTAATGCACTGCTATTGTACTTTTTTGATTGCTATTTCTCTCCATGATAAAGAGTTTTATGTTGTGAAACTTTAAACTCAAATCACATTTTCTCTCTCATACTTGTTTAACAAGTTATTAAACAAACTAGGCATTTAACCTTGAAATAAAGCAAGACTAATAAAACCACAATACTACTGCTGTTATAAAAAAATTTATAACATTATACCCTTTCACAAAAGACATACATACAAACATGAAAGTCATAATTCATTTATTGAATGAATAGTATATGCAATAATATCAATAAAAGGAAACTAATACTACAAACTACAATTTTGAAAATAAAGCCAATATAACAGGAACAAAATATACATAACATGAGAGGAATGTTTGATTTTGACTCATAATGCATTCCTTATCTTTACAATTAACTAAATGTCTGTTAGAACAAAACTGTATACCTTGGTCAAACTTTAGTGCTTTTTAAAAAAGCAACAACATTCTAGAACACTTTTCTTTTGCTTTGAGATATTTAAGATTCACACATTTGTTCAAGTACATAGATTCTGATTCAACAGTAAATCTACATATCTTGTTATTCTCTTAATATCTTGAGTAGCATGTACTCCTGAGCAAGCACTATCTGAAATTCTAAAATTACTGATTTTTGAAATAAAATGTATCTTATGGGTTTTTAATAAATTGAGATGAAAGTAAAGTTCACCTCCCACCCCTCCCCATCCCCCAGGAACAAAGAGCTCTTATTAAAGTATAGAAACTCAAGTCTATCTTTCTACTCTAAAGAACATTTCTTACTAACATTTCTGGTAAGGCAATAAATGCTCCAGAATAATCTTCAATATACGCTTGCAATGATTACACTGTTTAATATCAATAACAAAAAAAGAAAAAAGAAAAGAAGAAAAAGGAAAAAAAAGATGCTTCAAAATTTCAAGCTAAAATATGCATAAAAGACAGTCATGGCAGTATTTTTTGAAATGATGTAAATATTATATACTTATCAAATAATGTCATGCTTATTAAAACTACAGTTAAGGACTAAAGAGATGAACATACACTGCTGAGGTCCATTTTTCTAAATATTCATACCACAATGTAATTATTACCAGATGATGATGATGATACGTGGGAACAGAAGTACTGTACAATTTTTACATTGTAAGGCACTTTTACTCAGCATGAGAAAAACATGGATAGAAAACCAAAATACTGGAGGTTTACAACCAAAGGTGATTTTTCATGTGACTTTAATTTACATTTTAATTTTTAAGGAAAGACTATTTAGCCAATCACACCACAGTGAGAAAAATAGGTAGCCAGCCACTTATCTAGCCAACCAAAAGGTAAAGTGCTATTCTGGTTGCTAGTGGCAGAGAAAGGGTTGAAGAAACCCAGAAAAAAAAAATCATACACTTTATTACATAACAAATCCATCAACTGACAGCTAAAGTATTTGAAGTCCATTATGTGATTATTGACTGCCCATTATTACCCTGGCACCTTCCATTTTTCCTAAAAAACATCATTACAGTAGTTGTCCAAAAATGAAGGTGCTCTATAGTTCCATGAGTAAATCGATGGCACATAATGTAAAAATGATCTAGACACAGTGATTCAAAGATTTAAAATAACAGGTTTCAGACTGTTGTTAAGGAAATAAAAGTACAGATCCTTTGGGAAAAGTCACAGAGCTTGGTAAACAAACATCTAGATCTGTTGTTGCACTTCAAGTCATGGTGAATTTTGAAAATTCATCACATACACACAAAGAAATCCAATGGCATATTTAGAGCAAGAAGAGAAAAACATATGGGGAGGGCAACCCACTACTAAAGCTAGTTTCCTTCTAAAAATAATAAAAGGTGGTTAAAATAAAGCAATCATTGAGTCCCTTGATTTAAGTAAATGTGTGAATACACACTTGACAAATGTGACTTTAAGGGACTAACAGTTAAAAAAAAATCAGTCATTAAGCACAGTGTAACTTCCGACCAATTACATTTTTAAAATGCTTTTCCATAAGCTGCAGAATATCTTGATGTACAGTCAAGTTAACATGATTTTTATTTGCTAATTTACTTTAATTTACTAATAATTCAGAAACCAGAATCCCTACCCTTGATAAATGAGGTGCTATGGTAATATTAGGCAGACCACAACAAAAGTTTTTTTGGTATTGCCATAAAGAAATATATAAATGTGCTTCAGCAGGTAAGTGGAAGAAAGTATCACTGGCTAGAAATGCCATTGTAAAAATCCTTTCTAAAAAGCTGGGTTCTTAGGCTTTGTGAAACAATTCTGATGATCAATAAAACATTGAGCCCTACCAGAGGAAAAGTAGAGCACAAAAGCCTATTTCCTAGATAAGCAAAGCACTGAATGAAAACATTAAAAATATTAAATAAAGTTTCTAAAATAGTGGTCACAAAATTAAAAATAAATACTGTTTTATGCAAAGACTTGTTTTTTACTCCTAGAGTATGAGACCTCCTTACATGCTTTAGGCCAATATATGAAGTGTTCCACACATCACAGCACTTGAGAGGAACAGGGTTTCAGACATGGTGGCTAAAGTCCTCAGTGAGTGGTAACCCTTTAAATCTTAAGTTTAATTTGCTGTTGCCAAATGTTAATTTAAACTTAAAAGGATCCAATGATTTTGCTAGAAGTTCTTTGTATAACATGAAAAAAAAGAAGTTTACTGTCAAGAGAATTTTGGCATAAGAACTGAAGCTCATAGCTTATAATCCACCAGTTTCCCAAGTCCATGCTTGTCAGTGAAAACAACTTTAACAGGAACCAAGTGAAAAGCCTTAGCATACTTCTTGAAAGAGATTTTTAGCATTTGCTGTCAAAGCCAAGGGAAAAATAAAGTTCTCTTCATTTCTAGCCTCCATTACGTGAGTGTGAAAAAAAAATTCACAAATTCCTATGTGTTGCCACCAGAGATGTGTTTATACTGTGAAGTGAAATTTGCTTATACTTTCCCTTGAGTATGTATCCACTGAACAAACTTAGACACTCTATAAACAGTAGACCTCTGTTGAGTCCAGAAATATAGCTCACTTCATTTCAGTGTCTGCTTTAACTGTTGACACTATACACAGGGTTAATAGTGTTTCAATTGCTTCCCAGAAACTGAAAACTACAGCTACGTAATATCAACATGTCAAACTCTGCCATCTAGTGAAGAAGGCTCATAAAACAAACAAGACGCTTTTAGGCAGTTCAATGAAGGATCTAAGAGTTGGGCAGTAAAAAGTTACAAACCCTTTTTGATTTTAGAAAACAGTGAAAAATGAATAGTAGTTATGGATGTCTTATTCATTCCCAGTTTTCTAACTCTGTCCCATGAACCTGTTTAAAAGATGATAAAAAAATGTAAAATATGATGCTTGAGGGGAACACAATAAATATAATGTTATTGAGGAGTGAGAATATCTTACTGATTTGACATTACAACTATATTTGCTGATAAAGTGGATAGTTTTTTACTGTTACAAAATCAGCTAGTTTAAAAAACTATGCAACGCTACACAGTCCTCCGCATTCTAACATGCTTAACTAAACACAATACCATTAAAAAAAATCATACTGCACACCATTACTTCAACATGTTTTTATCTGTGCATTGTATTCTGACAACAGATCTGATATACTTAACTTTCATACCTAGTTTCCATTAAGTTGCTGCTGAGTTAGTTGTTGCTGCGCAATTTCTAATTTTCCTCGGCTTTTACTCTCTCGTTCTTCATCTTCTTCATCTCTCTCATCATTTCCACTATGATTTTTACAATATAGTCTACAATGATGAAAGATAAAAATCTCAAAATGTTTTGTCACTATTGACGAGAATATATTTATGTCATTAATGCATGAGGGTGGTGCCCATTTAAAATATGGGTTTCCTCATCCACACTTAAAAACACTCCATAATTAGTTATAGGTCCAATTCTACTAGAAAATAGCAAAGAACGATATTCAAAGTTTACCTGAAATAAAACCACTGGTTTAGGATGTAAGTTACCACAAATGTCCAAATATAAAGCAATTCCTCATTTTGCCCAACAAAGTAATAAAAAAAGTTTTTGGCCAATTTGAAAATAGCAATGGTCAGGTACAAGGATGAAATAATCAAATTCTGTAATGTTTCACATGCATTATTTGAAAGTACATTTCAGGAAATTATATTCTATATATGACTGCTTTCTGCTCAGATTTCATGAGACGATTTTATTCAAACTCTTCAAATGTCTTTTAATCATTAGTGTCCTGGTGTTCATTAGAATACCTTTATGAGTCACCTGACAGAGGTTTCCAGGTTTCCCCCCCCCCATGATACTGACTTTTAGGAATAGTTAGATCAGATACCTTGTCAGCTATATCACATTACAGATTTATATCATTGTGGTACTGTTTTATTTGGTTCTCCCTGGAAATAAGGTCTAAGGGTTTGGTTAGCTTTAGGTTAAACTATTTTTTTTAGTCCAGGGTACTCCGTAGGTGAGCCTGCATACTTCAGGAGGCATGTAATTTCAGAATGCCCCACTTTAGTGATGCTGCTTGATCACTTGGTTAAGGTCGTAGTGATGGTCAGATTTCTCCATTATAAAGGTAACCTTTCCCCTTTAAAATTAGCAAATAAACTCTGGAGTGATACTTTGACATCATGTAGTTCTATAACCTTTTATTTGGGTATATACGTTATATGCTTGAAATTCATTGTTTTTCATGAAAATAGCAATGTAGGTGATTTTGGACAAGGGTTTAGGCCACTTCAATGTATATACACCAATATATTTTTTTTTTACAGTTAACCACCCCCAGCATAATCAAAGGGTAGGCTGATCTGAGCTCCGTTTTACACTCTTGTGCCAAACAATGACATTTTGGTTAATGATAGAGTACATGCATATATGATGGTGGTCCCTTAAGATTATAACGGAGCTGAAAAGTTCCCATCATCTACTGATGCCATAGTCAACATAACGTTATAATGCAATACATTACTCACGTGTTTGTGGTGATGCTGTGTAAATAAACTAGCACTGCCAGTTGTATAAAAGTATAGCACACAACCACTATGTGCAGTACATAATACTTGATAATGATAGTAATAAAAGACTATTTTAATGGTTTATGTATTTACTATACTATGCTTTTTATCATTATTTTAAAATGTACTCTTTCTTATAAGAAAAAGTTTGCTGTAAAACATACATCTCTTTACTGGGTCTCTTGAATGCATCATTTTCTTGTGCTCAATTTAATTTCATGGTGTTTTCTAGAGTAACATGCTGTACAGCCTTGTAACCTAGAAGCAATAGGCTATACTATATAGTCTAAGTGTGCAAGTAGGCAATACCACCTAGATTTGTGTAAGTGCACTCTGATGTTTGCACAATGACAGAATTGCCTAAAAATGTGTTTTCAAAACGTATCCTCATCATTAGATTGTGCACAACTGTATATACAAGAAGACAAGATAAAACAATGCTTAAAAAACGTTCACTGCATGCCCTCTTGTGGTCAGCAATAAACAAAAGATGATCATACAGGAATTCATCTTCCACAAATGATCTAAAACAAGGTTTAATGAGAGACATTTTTAACATGGAAGTAGAATAAAAGGCAGGGCTGAGGTTTGGGGACAACAATAACAACTGACTTCCAACCTAGCTTTGCTCATTGTTCTTTTATTCTCAAAATATTTTCAGTAATTTTCAAAGAACTATGGAGAATTTGTACTCTTCAAACACTGCACATTGGGAATCATGTTTTTCTTTTTAATTATGAGTTCAAATATCAAACATTAGAGTGAAACTCCTACATAGTACAGCTATGAAGTATCTTCCCAAAAATATAACCTGAATCTACCTAAGCTTTTGAACCAACTTACAGTTTATGGGAAATACAAAGGGGTAGAGAAATGAGGTAAATGGCCTTACAAAAAAGCAAAGAGATAAATCTAGAATGTGGGACTGTTACAGGACTACTTATTGGGGTTCTTCAACGTGTAGGGAGAAAAGACGGGGTAGAGTGAGGGTTGCTCTATATTAATAGAGACTTAAGAGACGTATCGATCAGATGCAATGTAGGGACCTTGTATGTATCAAGATTTGAACAAATCAAGTCTGAAAAGACATCTTCAAGACAAGTGGGGTAATGTCAAAGTGTATTAAGTATGAGATGATATGAAGAACTTATTGTTAATTTAAAAAACTATGATAATGGCATAGTGATTAAGTAAGGAAGCACCGTATTTTTAAGAGACACATAGTGAAGTTAATGTGGTGATAAATTCACAAGAAATCTGGTATTCTGCTTTAACATGCCTCAAAAAGAAAATAGATGAAACAACTGTGGGAATAATTTGGTACCTGCTAAGATGGGGAGCTGTTTTACTATTCTATTTTTGTATACTTTTGAAAAAATTTTAAGAGTTTAATCTATAAGGAAAAGCCCTTTGTTATGATAACAAATTTTAATCTTTTTATGGGATTATTTTTCACTCAAGGACTAATTCTCATAGGCCCATTATGTGTCCTTCACCAATTTAGACATCAAGGTCACAGATGTCAACTAGTGAAAAAAAAACAAGATCACTGCTATCAACAGAACTTTTTATGATGGGAGACTGACATTTTAAAAAAATACATATTTACACAGTTTAAAAATATCATAAAGACAATAAAACAATTTAAAAAGCATCACTATATAATCTTCCCTTGATCTTTTAATATGAATATATTCAGGATCCAGAAAGGGCTGGTAAAGAAGAAATGCCACATGTAGGAACAAGCCACTTCATACAGAAATATTCCTCCCAGCATTTCTTCCTATTGTTCATTCTTCTTTCTGATATGATATGAATATATCATTTCAACTCAATGGTCTCTATAATAAAATAATCTGGAATCCACATTATAAGCAGGTTTTAGAAACAAATTTCAATGTGAAAAACTAACAAGAGCAATTTAAATCATCATGTATGCCAGTGCAAATATTTTTGTTTAGAGATGGTCATTGCAACATTGTTTTCTAATAGTTAAAGGTAAAAACCACTTAAATGTGTAAAAAAGAAACCAATTAAACAGACTGATATACCCGTACATTGTTATACTATGCAACCATTAAAATGTTGATATAAAACTGTTTAATGTCCCAGAAAAAAAAAATGTCTCGAGTGTAGTAAATGGAAAACAGATTATAAAACTATACACACACACACACACACACACACACACACACACACACACATATATAAAGAATGTCTTGTTTTTATAAATATATGCTTATTCACAATCGCACAAATGTCTGAACAAAGTATTCTAAGATTAAAAATTATTATCTCTGATAGAATTAAATTGACATTAAGGTATTTTCTCTTATATATATATATATTTTCCATTTTTCCCCAAAATAAAAATGGATAATTATAAAATAAATAAAATTTAAATACACTGATTCTCCATATATCTGATTTTTAGATAGTTAAATGGTCCTATTATTTTAAAACATTAATGGCTACTTTACTAATGTATTGCACATGAAAATATCCAAACACTACAGTATAAAGAATATAAAATTGCCTCTTCATCTCAATCCTTATGCAAGGAATAAGAGGTAACTGTTAAGTTTACTGAATATACTTCTAGAAATTTTTCTATGTACACAAAACCACACATATCTTGTATGTCTGTACATGTGTAGCTTTAATATGCTAAACTAGGATTATACAACTTGGGTTTTCCCTTTTATCATAGAAATACCTCTCAAGACTCTACATGTGGATGTACTTCATTCTCTAACTGCTGCATAGTATTCCACTAAATGCATAACTAAAATTTATCAAGTCTGCTAATAAACATTCTGGTTATTTTTATTTTTGCTATTGTGGGTGAAAGGTTTACAAGTCTTTTCCCATTCTGCATAAAAATTTCACCTTTGGTTCACTGTCTGACCCTGTTCTGCTGGTACCTTAAAATGTGTGTGTCAACTATTTTACTAGGCTATGTCACTGCCCGCAATTGGCAGGCTGTATCTTGATTGGGAGAATTATAAATATTCTGATAAGAAGCTGTATCTTTGGGCCTCTTTCAGTGTGGTGTAACCTGAAAATTATCTATGGCTATACAAGGGTTGTTCAGAACAAAATCTAGCCATAAATGCCTCTATATTTCATATTATATGGCTGCATATCTCTACGACAGCCCTCACGTACACTATTAATTGGAATTCAGGCACCTGCAAAAGTCTTAAGCAACCGGCAAAAGTCTTAAGCAACCGGCTTGAATTTTGGTTAACAGAGTCTACTTAAATCTATCTGGCATCTACCAATCCCCATGGGTGCCAGTTAACTGGGAGTCTACTGTAACTATGTTATAAGAGTGCTTTCTCCAATGGGGTGTGAGGCTTTTAAGCCAGGGTGGATCCCATGCCCACTCTATGTGGATCATGTCTTATTGGACCTGAGCTGTACTCTATACTGACTGCTGCAAGGACTTCCACAGAAGAATACTTGATGCTGCCCTGCTGGTAAGCTGCAGTTCCTGACTATATCCTTTTTGAGTATACTAATACCATCTGTGGTAATCCTGTCAGTCCTCAGTATAGTTGATTCTAAGATGACCTAGTAGGTACTGCAATAATTATTAACAATAATGAAATGAAACTCTTGCACATACATCTTTGTACTACTGTCTTCACTTCCTTGAGATAGATCCCTACAAGTAGACTAGTAGCAAATGCATTATTCTAATCTTTGCTCTCCAATGCTAAATCACTCTCCTGAAAAGCTATACAAATTTACATTCTATCTGAACATCCAATGAGATTGCCTGTGTCTCCAGAATTTAGCTAACATTAGATAATATGACCTATAATCGTTGTCCATTTGATAGGCAAAAATGCTAAGATCTTGTTTTAATTTACATTTCCTTCATTACTAATAAGGTTGAACAATTTTTAACATGCTTATAAATAAACCATGGCTATTTCTTCTTTAAATTTCCTCTTCATGTCCTTTGCCTTTTAAACTGGGTGGTGTGTTTCTTAATGATTTGGAATTCTCTTTATGTAGTCTAATTTTAATGAAGTCAAATAGAAATTCTGAGTTTCCTATCATGCTAAAAAAGGCCTTCTATACTTGATTATAGAAAAGTTATCATGTAATTCTTACTCATATTTTTATGATTAAATTTATAATCCATATAGAATCTATTTTGGGATACAGTCTGAACTAAGGATCCAAATTATGTTTTCTAAATGAAAAGCCAAATGTATAGATATCAGATACTGAAAAATCCATTCCATTTCATCTACACAGATACAAAATGCTAGTGTAATTATTTATAAGATTACAACAAACACATGGGTCTATTTCTTGTGATCTTTGTCACTATGCCAGTACCATATTGTTTTAATTGCTTATATGATTGGTTTTGATATCTACTGAAAGATTTCTTATCTCAATTGCATTAAAATTTTTCTTGGCTGCATGTGGTAAAGACCAGTTGACTACCCCAATCTCTTTTTTCTCCACTTCCACACACAGTACCAAACCAGATATTATTTGGGTAGTAATGTGCCCACTAAAAGTACATTTCCCAGTGTTCCTTGGACATGTCACTAAATTCTGACAAATGAGATGCTGAGTAGAAGTATGAGTGAAACTTCTAGGAAGGCTGATTAAAGATAGACTCAGCTAGAGGAATAGCCACTTTGTCCTTACATTTTTCTTTGCTCCTGCTTCCTTCTACTTCATATGGAAGGAGACTCCAAGAATGGGAGAGCAGAAGGAATGGTAGGTAATCTGGGTTCCCAATGACACTGAAAAGCTGCCTACCATATCTGCACTGCTTTCCTCTGGATGTCTTTTATGGGAGAACAAACTTCTAACTCCTTTAAACTCCTTTAAACGTCTATTATTTTTCCTGTTACGTAAGGTAACTTAATCATTACAACTAGAAAATAATACCCACATTTACTCTTCTAGATAAAACTGTCAAAAATTTTGGATTTCATTAAAATTGTGTTAAATGTATAGATTAATTTGGGGAGAATAGGTATCTTTCAATGTTGAGTCTTTCTATCAAGGAGCATAATATATTTTGACATTATTTGGGTCCTGTGTAAAATGTTACATTTTTTTTAAAGAAACAGTTCACCTTTAGAGTATGTGTGTGGCGTGGGAGATAGACATTTTTCTTTCACATTTCTAACTAGTTATTACTTGAATTGTTTTTAAAAATCCATCTCATATGCAGCAGCCTTACAAAGCTCTTATTAAGTTTAATAAATTCGGAGTTGATTCCTTTGAATTTTCATGGTAGACAATGGTATCAATAACATTGACCATTTTTTCCCCTCCACAATATTTATCACATTTTTCTTCCTTTTCTGGTTGCACAGGCTTAACCTTCTAGAAGAATGTGCAAAGTAATATTGGTAGTTGGCACTCTTCTCTTGTTCCCAGTTAGAATGAAAGCGTATTGGTATCTTGGTTGTCAATTAGAGATACCAGGTGAATCACCTGGGGAATCATCGAAATACATGGTTTGGGCCTCAATCTACTGAATTTACATCTTAGAGGGTGGGGGCCCAGGCAAAGAATGTTTCTACAGTGAGCCTTATCCACCCCCAGGTGATTCTGAGGCTCAGCCCTGTTAAGAACCCTTGTCCCTTTACTTTAACACTAAATAAGCTGTTTGCTATTGTTTTCTTATAAGGACTCTATTAAGACTCCTAGTTTACCAAGAGCACTCTTGTTAACTTACTTTAAAATTCATATATGGTGAATGGTATCAAATGTCTTTTCATCACCATCTACCAGGAAGGTGGTAAGATTTTTCTAAATTTACCCTTATTAAGTTCAATGGATCACATTAATATATGAGGCTGGACAATTAATTTCATGAACTCATCCTAGACAAAGTGCTACATACCTCATTGTTGAGTATCACTATAGTTACCTTCAAAGTACTCCCCTTGGAAATTTATGCACCAACACCAGTGCCCAGTACACCCTTCAAAGCAATTTTGGAACTCTTTCTCTGGAATGACCATCAGAGCTTTCATCATCCCCCAAATCTGAGTTTAGTTCGTGAACTTGCCACCATGCGCTTATGTTGGCAGCACAGTACAAATAACTTGGTAAGGTGTTATACCTTGCCAAGGTTATGACACCTTACCGAGTAGTTTGTACAGTAAACCGATCACAGAGACACCTATCCATTCCAGAAACAGAGTTCCAAAACTGCTTTGAAGGGTAGACTAGGCACTGGCATCAGTGCATGGTTTCCCAAGGGGAGTACTTCGAAGACTGCAGTGATATTTAGCAATGAGGTATGTAGCTCTTTTTCTAGGATGAGTCCGCAAAATTAAATGCCCGACCTCGTGTTTCCTAACTTTGAAGTCTTTAAATTGTTAGAATACAGCACTGGATTTTATTTTCTAATATTTTATTTAGGAGATTATATAAATAAATAAATAAATAAATAAATAAATAAATAAATAAAAGTTAACACTGGTCTACTGCTTTTGAAATGCTATCTTTATCAGGTTTCGTGCCACAGTTAGGCAAGTTTTACAGAATGTACCATGAAGTTTTACATCTTTTGTTATGTGCTGGAACTTTTTAAATAATGTTGACATTATCTGTTCCTTAAAGGCTTTATAGAACTCACTTGAAAATCATCTGTGCCTTTATTATTAAAGAAAGTTTGGCATAATACCTCATGCAGTCACCCAAATGTCTTGGTGACTATTTGTACATAGAAAAGCAGACCCTAAGTCATTGGTTTATTGCATTCTAAGAATGTGAGAGTAAGGAAGTGTTTTACAGTTTGTGAAGTCAAATAAAAATTGAGGAATCCCTACCAACTTATTCTCTATTTGACTAAATAAATGGAACTGTTAATAGATGCACATTGATACCAGTAGCCCAATGAAGTACAGATAAGTGGAAGACCCATAAAAAAAGAATAACATATAATCTCAAATCTCTGAGCCTTATTACTCTTTGATCAGTCTTCCAAGAGTATCGTTCAACTTCTATCATCACAATCCTATTCTATTCTGAGATCCCAACAATTCTCACCTGGACCTTCAGTAGTAGCCTCCTAATTCACCTCCCTATTTGCACTCTTGTTTCTGTCCCACTCTGCCTAGAATACTTTCCCAAAATTCATATTCATCTTTCTATTTCAGCTTAAAGACTATTTCCTTAAGGAAATTCCTAAATACTTCCCCCACTACAGATTAGTTCAGGTTCTCCTTATTATATGTTTTCATAGTGATTTGTAATGCATATGCTTTATAACACTTATGTAGTTTGCAATTGTACACTGAGTTATGTGACCATTTAATTAATATGTCTCTCTCACTAGACTGTGAGTTTCATGAGGGCATGGTCTGTATCTGTTTTGATCATTATTGTATGCCCAGCTCCTAGCACAATGACTAACACATAATAAGCATAATAAATACTGGTTGAATAAATGCTAATCCAGGGATGTGTAGTCAGAGGAAAATGCTAATTGTAGTACTCATTCCTTATACAGTCCTCAGTATTGTATAGTTGGCTAGATCCCACCTAAAAACAGTGATCAAGTAAAGTATTGTTGTCTACTTAAGGACAGTTACTTACTGACAAGTTTAGAAAATTAGACAATTGTTCTCTTACTTGTAAATTCCTCGTGACATATTTTCAATGTATTTAGCTTTGTCTTGTACTCCACAGTGGTAATGGTAAGTCTTAACACAGGCTTTTATTTCACATCCAATAGTAGCACCGGGCTGACTGCAAAGAGTACATTTCTGTTTAAGGGAAGAAAAAATAATCATGAGAAGTATTTCACAATTTATGCAAACTTATTTTTTCTATTTTAGCCATATTTCAAACATTCCAGTTTACAAAGAGTCAAGGAATGCACTGAATGTATTGTATACATATATTAAATAATGGTGCAATTTAAACCATACTTTGATAGACTTTCTAATGTTAAGTCATCCATGTTTCCATTATTTAACTGTACTAACCATCAGAGATCTTCCATTTAAAAATAAAATAAGACACTTCTTAATACTGCCAAACACAAAAAGAATGATTATTCTGTAGTTTAGTTGTCAGCTTCTTCTCCTCCCTGGGATCAGTTCCTTTCCTATTATTATTGGGAGAAAGAATGAGAATTCAGGAAAGCAACTGCCCCCACAGAGAGGGACTGCTAACAAGTAGGTAAAAAGGCAGCAGGATACTGAAGGGGCTGACATCTTTTCAAGACTCCTCAATTTGGCCTAGATCAGCCTTGCCTCAAAAATGTTCTGAGATTTAAACAGTGGCTGCTGACAAAAGGGTCTCATAGTCAAAGAAGTCTGAGAAATGCTCGTTTTAAACAGATTGCTTGATGGCAGAACTTCTCAGGAAGGTGAATAAGCAGTTTCCAAGATTATTGAACAGCAGATGCCCTTTATTTTTGGAGGGCTGAGAGAGCCTCTTGATGAACTAATTTCCTTTGCAGCATACTTGGCGAAATGCTAGGTTAGTGCTTACACTAACATTCAATAGTATAGAGATAAATAAGTTGATAATAGAATTGTTATCCCTGTCATCTAGTTGGACTTTAGCTACAGAACACAACATTAGTCTGTATGACATATGAAGTAACTTTTCCCCTATTTCCTTTTAGTCTGTATGTTCTGTTTTTAAAGGAGTTCCAAAAAGAGTAATCAAAATATCAATAAACTGAACTGGATTTAAATGCAACAGAGAATATCAACAATCTTCACACCTTCAAAGATGTAGTTCCACAAAGAAAGGGTCATATCTAATGGATTTAGACAAAGATCATCAATGTCTGAAACCACCCTATTAAAAGACTGAAGGGCAGTTTCACAAAGGAAGGATCAGATTCACCACCCAAATCCAAGGATCAGACATTATGAGTTATCTGATGTGATAAAATATAGATTATATAGTCCCACCTGTGAAGCATTCTTATCCTCCCAAAATGCTGAAACTGAATCTAGTCAAGCCTTTACATCTAACTTCCATTTTAAAGGAAAATCTGGTGGGTAGAGGGACAAGTTAAATGGCACCATGAAAAAGCAAACAGATACAACATGTGGGAGAATTTACAGGACAACCAATTCATTTTCTTCAACAAGTCAATGGTATACAACAAAACCAAACCAAAAACAACAAAGACAGGGAGGGGGTTGAGCCCTGGATTACTAAAGGAATATTTAACAACCACATGTTATGTGTGAACCTCCTCTGGATTCTGATTCACACAAATCAACTTAAAACAGATAGCTTTGATACAAATGGAAAAATACCAGTACAGACTGGGTTTTAAAAGACACTGAGGACTCACTGTTAACTTATGAAGTATAAGGATAATATTATGGTTAGGTATGAAAATGTTCAACTTTTAAGAGATACATACTGAAATATGTAGAGGTGAAACGATAGGCAGTCTCAGCTCTGCTTAAAAACACTTCAAGCAACAACATTAATAGGCACAGATGAAACGAGTGCTGCAAATTCTTGATAACTGATGAGTCAAGGTGATGGATAGATGTGTTACTAGTCTTTCTAGTTTTTGCTATGTTTGAAAATTTTCACAATATAAATTCAAAAAATAAAGCTTCAGCACGCTCAATGCCACGGCCCAGCTTCAATTCCTAGCCAGGGAACTACCCCCCACCCCCAAAGTCTTATCAAAAATTCAAAAAATAATGTCATTACTAGAGACAACTGCTGTCTTCTTCTTCTTCTTTTTTTTTTTTTTGGAGAGGGGGGTGTAGTTCCCTGGCTGGGAATTGAATTCAGGCCCCAGCATTGAGAGTGCCGAAGCCTAGCCACTACACCACCAGGGAGCCCCACAACTGCTGTCTTAAAGAAAAGATTTCTGCATTCCATTGACATTTTATAATATTCATAAACTGTAAAGGAGTAAGTGACCAATAAAGATGCCAATGTTTCTTAAAGCAATTTATTAGTAATTCAGCATGTTTAAGAACATGAGACTTAGGCACATTTTAAAGAAAACTTTAAACCTATGATAAACATTTTAAGAGCTATAACTGTGTGAACTTTAAACAGAAGTCTCCTAAAAAATATTTTCCTTTTACTAAAAAAAAGAATAATAATGTGGGGAGGTTCTCAATGTTCTATTAGGGTTCTGGAATTTTTCTTTTGGAAGCTTAAGCAGTATTAACATTTTAAACTTAGTAAGTTGTGTCACAGTCACATCTTCAATAATTTAGACTCTCAAATACCCTGAAATATAAATCTCAGTAGAATTCTCTTAAGTAATGAAGTTACAAAGAGGAATACATTTCAGAAACATCAGCATCCTTTATTAAATTAAAAATAAGTCAAATATATACGGTGCTTTAACATGTGAACTACTTTGTATTAAAATTTTTGATGACTGGATAAATTTGAGATGTGTTCTAAATTCAAAGCAGAAAGTTAGAAGAGAAACATTGCATAATATAAATTTAAAAGCACAGACCATTCTCTTTCCTCGCTTAATCTCCTGAAGTACAGTTTTAATATCAAAATCTCCAAATTCTGCTCTTGATGTTGTTGTGAGCTGCACTGTGCCAGAAGAAAATAACTAGAAAAGAAAAATGTAAGACTATTTAATATTCAGAATCCTTTTGAGAAAAAGATTAAACATAATAACAAATGTTTTATTACTTTAATATCCTGAGAAAGATGATTTCCCTAATAATCAAGCGCTGATTAAAATAATTTTAATATATTCCCATGTCTTATTAAAATATAACCCAAAATAAAGACAAAGAAATAAAACTAAGGTTGCCAGTGTGGAGTCAACGTTCAATACTTCAGTAAACAATGAAGATTTTAACAGCATCATACTGTCATTTCAACTGATTTACATTTCCACAAAGTTTTAAAGAACAGTTTAAAACTGGTAAATTTCAATTACAGATGCAGATCAGAATTACTTGGGGATTTCTTTTTCCCCCAAACCAGATATGTTTGAGATCTACTTTAGGTGTGCATATTTTGGAGAAAGCTCCCGAGGTAAATCTAATATACATCTCTGGTTAAGCACTTCTAATATAAATAATATATATTTTAAAACCTAATCATAAATGGGATGAGTAATTCAATATAATCTAATTCAAAAATTTAACACATATTCTATGTGAAACCTGCATCTCAGGATGCAAAGGTAAGACATAGTTCTTATCCTCAAGGAAGTTAAGAGTCTATTAGGGGAGAGAGGATCATAACTGCAACATAGTGTGTGAAATACAGAGCAACATTTACTAGGTTATAAAGGAGAGCAAACATATCTTTCATAACAAGTTTATAGAGCTGAAATTTTGACAGCTATGAAAGAGTTCATTGTAGATTATCTGGAATGTGGGAACCATAATCAGGATTGATTTAAGTCCTACAATTAATAAATCCTGAAGGCTATTATTTTTAAAAATCTAAAGTTTATGAAGATTTGGGATTAGAGCATATACTATTCATAACTGTAAAACAACAATGCTGGGGGGGGGAAGTGACATATTTGGATCCTAGTTAAATGATTTTCAAAAACTGTGGGTTTAGAAGCACATAAAACAATTCGATTCCCAGCCAAGGAACCACCCCCCTCCCCCCCCCCAAATAAAAGAAAAAATAGAAAAGAAAAGCACATAAAACTAACCAGCTTACCATGCACTTATAATGTGCAGCTGCCTTTTTGGCATTAAATATATGCAGTTTTCCTCTTGCTTCATTTTCTTCCTCCCCTACATGACAAAATCCACATTTAGGCCTGGTGTCACTAGGGCTGCTTCTGTGTGGAGACCTATCTCTCTGCAAATGTAAAAGGAAAAAAAAAGATTAAAAATGTGCTATCAGTACTTCAGGCTTACCTAACATGTCAAATGAAAAGTTTTACCTATAACCCACAGGTTAAATGAAATATTCATGGTGAAATGAAAAGTAAGATTCCAATGTTTTTTCTACTTACATAAGAACTACTTTCCATTTCATCTGTTCCATGGGAGGATGTGGACCTGGTATCTTCCGACAGTCCTTTAAAATTAGTTTTTCGTGGCCTTCCTTTGCGACTTTTCTTTTTACTTTTAGGTGATGAGGGTTCCAGTTCATGTTCATTAAAACTTTCTTCTAAATCAGCTGCTTAAAAATAAACAAAAGCTTAAAATGAACCAATCTTAAAATGAGCATTAGTTCATGGGTTCTTAGAATGAAACAGTCTGTGGTATATTCAATATAGCAACCTAATGTTTCATATTCAGGTATGTCCAACCTGCGGCCCAGGATGGCTTTGAATGCAGCCCAAAACATATTCTTAAAACATTATGAGATTTTTTGCAATCTTTTTTTTTTTTTTTAGTTCATCAGCTATCATTAGTGTTAGTATATTTTATTTGTGGTCCAAGACAATTCTTCTTCCAGTGTGGCCCAGAGAAGCCAAAAGGCTGGATACTGCTGATATAAATGCAACAAAAATCAAACAAAAAATAGTTTTATTGTAATCATTGGAAAACTAATGATTTCCATCAGATTTATAATTCTGTAAAAATGAGGTTTGTAATCTTGACTGTTCACATGATTCAGCAAACATTTTTAAACTAATGAATTTTAGAATTAGCTCATGTTATTTTTCTTTTTACCATAGGGTTCAGAGTTTTATTTCATACTGTTGTGTGAAATCAGAACACTTACCTAAAAAATAAACTTACTATAACTTGGAAAACTAAATGAAAATGAAGTAGGTACATATTTTCTGTCCAATACAGTAGCACTAGCAAAATGAGTTTTTTAAAATATTAAATCATTTATAATTAAATAAAATTAAACCTTCAGTTTCGCTGTTGCATTCACAGCAAGATGCAGCTCTACTGTATATTATAGACAGAATGTTTCTCTTATCACAGAAAAGTCTATTGAATTCAAGATAGATAGCTCTCTAAACTATCACGAAAACCAAATGATCAAATTCAAGAAGGAAGTCATTTACAAATGAGCTAATCAACTGATCAAATAATTAAACAAATACTAGGTATAAGAGGAATTTTTAACCTAAGTGGTAGAAAAGCTGTGTTGCAGATTAGCTGTAGGTACTTTAACAGATTAAACAAAATTTATGCAAAAATCTTACGACTGCATTTCTCAGAAATTTGAAAATAATTTCTACCATTAATGGAAAGTGTTTCATTCAGTTATTCACTACAAATATTTTATTTATTGAGGTCCTACCGAATATACAAGGACAGACAATTAATTTCTTGACCTCATTGTAGAAAAAGTGCTACATACCTCATTTCTAAATATTACTACGGTCACCTTCTAAGTACTCAGCTTCGGAAGCTATACACCGACGCCAGCGCCTAGTCCACCCTTCAAAGCAATTTTGGAACTCCTTTTTCTGGAATGGCGATCAGAGCTGTCATTGTACCCATTAATCTGACAATTAACTTTGAGAACTTGCCTCCATGCTCTTACGTTGGCAGCACTGCACAAACCATGTCAAAGTTATGACACCTCACTGAGTTGTTTGTACAGTGCTGCCAATGTAAGCACCCGGTGGCAAGTTCACAAACTTAAATGTCAGATTTTGGGGACAATGACAGCTCTGATGGCCATTCCAGCAAAAGAATTCCAAAACTGCTTTGAAGGGTAGACTAGGTGCTGGCGTCATTGTATATCCTCCCAAGGGGAGTACTTCAAAGGTGATCACAGTGATATTCAGCAATGAAGTATGTAGCACTTTTTCTAGGACGAGTTTGTGAAATTAATTGTCTGACCTCATAAGACAATGTATTTAGTGCTCAAGAAGGTATTTTAAAAAATGTTCATCACATTAGGTGGTGAACTTACTATACATCAAGTTTACAATGCACTGTAGAACTGTATGCCTGAAACCTATGTAATCCTTGCTAACAGATGTCACCACAGTAAGTCTAACAATAAAAATGAATTAAAAAAAAAAAAGTTCACTTGACTTAGGGTCAAACTACAGAAAGAATTAGGCACAGCTCTGACACGGTTTTTGAATTCCAGGGACTAATTTCTCAATGAGAAAGCATATCAACTCCTATGCTGATCTTTCCTAATAAATATTATAAAGGTTATTTGTTTTTAGAAATAGAAGCACATTAACTATAATAAAACAAGGGTAATGCAATTACTATACTTAAATATATAAACTCCAGGACCTGAGGACATTATAGATTGTTTGCAAAAGTTAATACAAATTTGTATCAATGCAATATCATGTAACTATGGTAGGATTTGAGGGAGGAAAAATGGGTAAAGGTAAGTTAGTGGGCAGTGTTTTATAGGCCACAAGAAAAAATCATGTGCATAACTCTCCCTGTGAAGCCAGACAAGTCAATTAAAGGTATCTTCTAATCTTAACCCTATAGCAAATTTCGTATCAGAATACACCCCCCCATTTAAACCTATTTAAGCATTCAAACTGACAATTTTAACACAAAGAATTTCATTAAAGCTGTTAGGATTACTTACACTTCCAAAAATAAAAAACCTTGAAATGAAAAAATCATAACCAAATATTTTAATCATTCCAGTAAATACTGTATCATACAAGTGATGTACATAAGTAGTATTTACAATAATGACAATCACTAATACTAGAACACTATTATTATTAAACATCTATAAAAATTACTTAACTGATTCAATTATCAGGGCAATATAATTAGTTTTCCGCATGGCAGTTTGTCCTAAACATGGAATCATTCAGTATAAAATTTTAGAGGACTTTAATAGCGATACTAAAAAATGATAGATTTAACTATATTAGACTTTAAAACTTCTGGAAGTAAAGGAAAAAAGTGATACAATTAAAAGGCAACTGGAAAAATACCTGCTGTACCTCTATGATATAAGCTCATAAACAGCTAAGACTGCAACAGAAAATGGATCAAGCGTATGATCATTTAAATAATTTACAGAATGTAAGTACATACTTTTAGAAAACGTCTCTAGAATCAAAGAAGTATAAATTAAGTGATACATCATTTTTACCTATCAGAATAGCACTTAAAATAGTTATAAAAACCTACCTTAAACCCAACCAAAATGTATTAGAAATAAAAATATAAAAGAAGCTCCACAAAAATGTTGTGATAGACATACTTCCGATGAACATTAGAATGGTATCAGCTCTTGCTAACTGAATTTAATGAAACTCAAATAAATTGAAACTTTAAAAGGTTGATTCCATGGTTTTCTCAAAGAGTAAATGTGCAATACACAAGAATTATCTTTTTAATAAAAGACATCAAATTATACTATATAGCAACAGCAGTTAAAAAACTGGCACAGGAATAGACATGTTATCAGCACAACAGAAAGCAAGGTTGAAAACAGACCCATATGCATATGGGAATTCAGAGTATGACAATGGTGGTATTTCAAACGAGTAGAGTAAAGACATGATGGCACAATTGGCTACCTATTTCCAAGAAACTGAGATTTCTTTCCTCATACCATATGAAAAAAAATTTAGAGATAGATAAAAAAAGTCTAATCATAAAAAACTATATAATAGAGAAAGATGGAGAATATACTTTTATGATATTGGGATTGGGACACCTAAGAAGCCATAAAGGAAAAGACTGAGAGATCCGACTAAAACTTTGAAACATTTGTATGGCACAGGACCATAAACCAAGTGAAAAGACAAATGATAAATTGGAGTATCATATGCATTTAGAGACAGAGAACACCACAAATCAATTTTAAAAAGACAATCCTCAAGAGAAAAATGTGCAAAGGATAGGAACTGACAATTCACAGAACAAATACAAAGGACTTTAAAAAAATCCAAAGCAATATACAGATTAAATGCAATCCCCATCGAAATCCCACAGACATTCTTTCAATCTTTCAAGAACTAGAAGAAAGAATCATCAGATTTGTATGGAACCACAAAAGACCCCAAATCGTCAAAGCAATCCTACATAAAAAGATTAAGGCTAGAGGCCTCACACTCCCTGATTTCAATCTATATCATACAGCATCAACAATCAATACAGTCTGGCAGAAAAACAGACACACAGACCCATGGAACAGAACTGAAAACCCAGAAATAAACCTACAAATATATGGACAGATAATTTTTGACAAAGGAGTGAAAAATATACAACAGGGAAAAGAAAGCCTCTTCAGTAAATGGTGCTGGGAAAATAGGAAAACCAAATACTGAAGAATGAATCGGAACTGGGAGCTGTCACCATATACCAAAATTAACTCAAAAAGGATTAAAGACCTCCACATAAGACCTGAAACAATAAACTGCATACAAGAAAACATCGGTATAAAACTTATAGATCTTGACTTTAAGGAGAACTTCATGAACCTGACCTCAAAGGCAAGGGAAGTAAAAGCAAAAATAAATAAATGGGACCCTATCAAACTAAAAAGCTTCTGCACAGCAAAAGAAGCCATCAACAAAGCAACGAGACAATCAACTGAATGGGAGAGAATATTTGCAAACAATGCCTCTGATAAGGGGCTAATATCTAAAATATATAAAGACCTTGTGAAACTCAACAACAACAAAAACAAACAATCCAATTAAAAAGTGGACAGAGGACCTGAACACTCATTTCTTCCAGGAAGACATACAAACGGCCAACGGCTATATGAAAAAAATGCTCAACTTCACCAGCTATTAGGGAAATACAAATAAAAACCACAATGAGATACCACCTCACACCTGTTTGAATGGCTATAATCAATAAGAAAAGGAATAAGAAATGTCGGACAGGGTGTGGAGAAAAAGGAACTCTCTTACACTGCTGGTGGGAATGCAACCACTACGGAAGACAGTATGGAGGTTCTTCAAAAAACTAAACAGTGTTACCATATGACCCAGCAATCCCACCTCTGGGTACCTCCAAAACATGAAAACCTTAGTCTGCAAAGATATATGTAACCCAGTGTTCATTGCAACACTATTATGGTGGCCATGTCATGGAAACAGCAAAAGTGTCCTTTGATGGACAACTGGATAAAGAAGTTGTAGTACATAAACACAGTGGAATACTACTCAGACATAAGAAAAGATGAAATATAACAACATGAATGGACCTTGAGACCATCATGCAAAGTGAAGTAAGACAGACAGAAAAAAATCAAGAACCACATGGTTTCACTTATATGTAGAACACAAAGCTGAAATCAACAAAGAAAACCTCATGGACACAATCAAGTTTAGTGGTTAGTGGTTATCTGAGGATATAGGGGTAGGAGGTGGGAGAGAAGTGTCTCAAAATATGGTGATGCAACATATAGATGATGCATTGTAGAATTATACACCTGGAATCTATGTAATTTTTACTAACCAATGTCACCCCAATTTAACAAACTAACAAACAAAAAATCATGAGCAGAAGCCCAACCTTACTGGTGATAAGAGAAATTAAAACTAACTTAAGTAATCAGGCAAAAATTAAAGACTGGTAATATCCATACGGTGTGGGGAATTGGACACTCTGTTGGTGGGAATATGTAACTGGTTACGTATGACAACACTTATTCCCAATGTTAAATGTATAGACTCTTTCACCTGGCAACCCCATTTCTAGGATTCTATCTTATAGAATCATTTGTATATATACGTAAACACATATGTACAGGGAAGATCAATGCAATTTTATTTGTACTTGTGAAAAAATAGATATAACTGATTTTTATTAGTATAGAAATCCTTTCATAAGCTACAGTTCAATTTATTTTAAGAGATATAACACAACTGTTAAAAAGAATAAGGTCTATCCATGCATTGACAAGAAAGGATGCCTGTGATATACCACAGAATGAAAAAACCCAAGTTGCATAACATTATGTATATATACTATGATACCATTGTTTTTTTAAAAGTGTGTGTGTGTGTGTGTGTGTGTATATGTACAAAAGGCTCTGGGAGGATATATACCAAATTGTTATTACTAGTTACTCCTAGAGAATGTGATTTTTGGAATGAAAAGATGGTTTACTGAATTACTTTAATTTTAATAGTACTACTGGACTATTTCAATTTTTTGAAACAATGAGCAATGTACTATCTTTGTAATTAAAATAATTTATAACATCCAAAGTGGTAAAAAGAGGAAGTAAAATCATCCACTTCTGATGGGAACATAATTTAGCATAATCTTTCTAGAAAGTAATATGGCAACCTTAAAAAGACTGAACTCTGAGCCAGTCATTTTACTTCTGGAAACTTATCCTAGAAAATAACTGAAAAATGTACATGAAAATGTGAGTATAAAGCTAGTCACAGCAACTTTATTTAAATTTTTCATGGTTACTTATTGATTTTCTTTCCCCAATTCAAAATTGTAAAAATGTTTTAACATTTAAAAAATTATTTCTTCTTTAGTAATAATTATATAAGAGCTATCCACATAAAATAAGTAAAAATCTTCCTTTCCATCTCCCAATTCCACTTGCTCTGCATTCCCAGCTGATACCCTAGCTTTCTTGCTTCCCTTCCTTCTCACTTGCTCCCTCCCTCCCTCCCTCTCAAGGTGACTACTATTAACTGCTTCTTTTCTCAATCTCAAGAGTTGAGAGCCTGGTTTTGAATCCTGGATCTGTTACAGGCTGTGTGTTTCTTGGACCTGAGACCTACCTGAGAGGGCTCCTGAATTAAATGAGTTAGTTCATGTAAAGTACTTAATTTAGAACAGTGCCTGGCACATAAGACACTCTCAGTAAATGTCAGCTATTATTTTCTCTGCATATGCAAATGTGTTTTTAAATGGCTACACAAACAAATGACATTCTAAGCATACTGTACTGCATCTTGCCCTTTTCCACTTAATATATGAATTGGAAACACTTTAACAAGCTTACATTTGAAGTTTTTTTGAGTTTTGACTATACCAGATTTGTGCTATATGGTTTATATGCATCATCTCACTTGAGCCTTACAACAATACCATGCGGTTGTATCAGTCACCATCCCCATTCCCCATTTTACAGCTAAGGAAAGTTAAGTTCAGAAAAGTTAAATAATTTTTCCCAAGGTCACAAAGCTAGAAAGTGGCAGAGCTGGGACAAATATATGTCAGTGAGTTATTATATGCTTTTAAAGTGGTGATAATGCCCATTGTCCTGGAAATACATATTTTCATCACTTGCTCCTGCAAGTTAGAAAAAAGGTAGTTATACATGCTTATGTATGCACAGAACTGCTCTGAAAGGACACATAAGAAATGCCTTTTAGCAAAAGAATCTGGAAATTGAGACACAAGGGCAAGGATGGGAGGAAAGCTTACTTATGGTGTATACTGTTTTGTAATGGTGACCTTTGTACAATGATCTTATACCTAGTCAAACAAATGAGTATGATAAAAAATAAAATCTTACCACTGTATTCACAGCTGCAAATTCTAAAAATCTAGGCTGATAAGGTAAGAGACAAAATAAAGTCCTTCTGTGGCACCAGGCATTCCCAACCTTTATGAGCACAGCCCCCAGAAGTCTGTGTCATTTCAGAGTGTCCAGATCCCCTTCTGTTACCCTCCTAATTGCCCCTATGAGGCATAGGAGTGACCAATTTACAGGAAACCAACTCTCCTCCTAGTCCTCCTAGAATTGTAAAGACTTACCTGTCCCTTTATCAATTCTCTTCTTTCTAATCAATGTTTTCCTCATCTTATACTTTTCCAGTTTAAGTGCGATTTCCCTCCCTCCTACTAAATTCTCACATCAGTTAATTAACAGTATAAAGTAGAAAGAAACCCTGGACAGAAAGTCTGAAGACTGGTACTTACTAGGCCTAAACTTGGTAAAGTTACTTAAAATTTGCAAAGCAAAGCCACCTGGTGTATCAAATGGCAATAATAACAACATATTCCTGAAAAGGCTGCTTTAAGAAAACGTGAAAAATGCTTTGTAAACTATAAAATTCTATTCAAATGTTAGTTACTACTCTTGTAATACTTTGTGTAGACTATAAGCTCTATATCCACAAGGGGCTTCCTTTCTAAATCCACCAATATGCCCATCCCCAGCAAGCACTCAATAAATGTTTGTTGGAATCTTTTTTCTAAGAAAAAATGCCAAGCATCACCACCTCTGCTTTGAACCTTTAGGGTTCCACAAAAGGAAGACTGACGGTTACTTGCTCTGTCTTCTCCAGTGGAAATACAATATGCATTTGCTTTGCAAGGTCCATGTCACTAATAAACATTGTGTTCTGGTTTTTCAGTAAAGATATTAAGATAAATGATTTCTTTTATGCATATGCATATGTATGGATATATAGATACCAAGCACACATCAAAATATATTATTATTAATTAAGTTTGCTAAAATAAAATATGATGTCTGGAATTTAATTCAAAATAATCCAGATGGGGGAAGTGGGGGAAACAAGATTGGCCAGGAGCTGACAACGGCTAAAGCCAGGTGATGGGCTTTTTAAAGCATATTTTTGCATATGTTCGAAACTTCTTATAATGCAAGTATGTAAAGTGTGCTAAATCAAAGATGAGCATAAATAACGCTTAGCACAGCACTTTGCACATGAGCAGTCAATAAATATGGCGAATCAATGAAAGAATATTGAGTCAGATCTAGCAAAGAACACAATGTGAGTATGTTATTAAAATTTTCCAAGTCAAATCACAAACACAATTTAAATCCTATTACCTTCCAAGAAAGAGCACATGAAAAAATGAGTGGTAATAAAGGTAGGAAGACCTATCAAGGAATAATAGTAATGACAATGATAATATACAATGTAGTGTTTACTGAGTATTCATTATGTGCCAGGAACATTGCTAAGAGTTTTACCTGCATTGTATCAATTAATCCTTAAAATAATCGTATGAAGTAGTTTTTTTTTTTTTTAATCTCTATTTTACAGACAGAGTGTCTATGGCTCTAAGATACTAAATAACTTGCCCAAAACCATGTAACTAGTCAGTTGCAAACCTAAGATCCAAATACAGATCTGACTTCAAAGCCCACATTCAACCAGTGTACGAAACTGCCTTTCCAGTACTTCGTAAATCTATTCAATGTTACCAGACTTAAAAGGATTTTAAAGATTGATACCATATTAAAATATCCCCTAAAATTCCATTTAATAAAAGAAATTAAGATTGGAAGTTGAAGTATAGTCTAGAGAAAATGAACAAAGGAAAAACAATACTGAGGGAATATTAAAGCAGGCAAAGGCTTTGGATTTACACAAATAACATACTTTCAACATAGTTCTAATATTAATATAACTTTGATGACCCCTTTTCCTGAAATATTTATTGAGTTATATGATTTGACAAGCCATCTCTAATATAAAATTTCTGAAATGTCTGTTAGGGCATCTACCAGGTCCCTAAAACTCAAGACCAGAGTCTCCAAGGTTGGACAGAAAAGATTCCTTTACACTCTCTCAAAATGGCTGGGATTTTATGGTCACTGTAATTGTGGCATATATCACTATAATACCTTTTTAGGTTTTTCAGACTTATAAAAAATTGTAAAAATAAATCCCTATATACCCTTTACCTAAATGTTAGTATCTTACCCCATTTACCTTATCATTCATTCTCTCTAAATTTCATATACTTTTTTCTGAAAAGTTTAAGTCACAAATGTGATTCCTTTGTATCTCTAAGTACTCCCATGTGTCATCACAGTTGGTCACATACCTGTCACTAAATTGTGTCCTCCCCCGCCCCAAAAAGCTGAAACCCTGTTTTATTACCTCATCTTGCTCTAGTAACACCCAATGCAAAAGAAGCTACAGGACAAAGAAGCAGTACCCAAAATAAGTGACAAGTTAAAGACCATACTTAGTTTTAAGTCAAAGAAAATGAAGAGGTTACAAACATTTCTTGAGCACTCATCCCATGAAAAACAATCTATATTGGATAATTTAAGAAAAATAATAAACCACAAAGTTTGGCTCTTTACAATTTTAAGAACCTAAACTAAGCTGAGGTTACATTTGTGATCATGATTAAATTCTACATATTACTGCTATGAATAGTTAACACTCAGCATCTACTCTAGATACCACTTTCTCTTATCACAGATTACTTTGCTCCAAATAAATTATTAAATACAAAGACCTTAACCCCTTAACGAAAATGACTTAAAAAAAAAACACCATTCATATGTTGTCACAATTCTTTGTATCTACTCCAATGCTTAGTGATGACAAGCTATCATATGAAAGTACTTCTACAAAAGAGACTAGCATCAATTACAAACTAGAGCTATTTGCTATTACCCATGTTTAACATTTTCCTCCCACAGAAGAAAAGCCCAAAGTTCACTGCACGTGTGACATTTTTGAAATAGTACCTTAAAAAAAGGTAAAGAATATACTTACTAACTAAACACACAGGCCAATAAAGGAAAAATAACATAAAATGTGGGACTTAATTCTGACTATTTCTGTCCACTTTTAATGTGTAAGTTTCTATTAAGAATAGGAGGGCACTATGCCATTTTAAAGTGCTCAGTAACCACACGGGGCTAATGTGTACCATATCGGGAGGTGCAAATATAGAACATTTCCATCATCACAGTATATTCTACTAGACAGGGTTGTCAAGCCATTAGTTCTCTATTCCCTTATAAAAAGTCCTACACCCCTGAGATCCATGTCATTCAGCTAAACCATGGCTTCTCAAACTTTAAAGTGAATACATATCACTTGGGGTTTTGTTAAAATGGTGGTTCCTATTTAGTAGGTCAGAGGTAGATTTTGAGATTAGACATTTCTAACAAACTCACAGATGATGCCATGATACTGTCTTCTTCCCCTTACTGTTACTAAGTTACTAATTCCCAATCATTCTACCTCACCCATCAGATTTCCTTCTTTAGCACCCAGCTCACAACCCCTACCATCATCCTGGATGAATTCAACTCTCCCCATGGACAATCCAAGCAACACCTAACACTTGCTCTTCAATGATGTCCATCAACTTCCCAATTCCTATCATCACACTTTATAATCACTCCACCTCTGAAATCACTCCATCATAATTTGGGACCACAAATTATTACCTTTCCCAGTATTTTCCTTCTCATTGTTCAACCTTATCAGGACCTCCAGTCTATAATTCCTTCCTGTTTCTTCTTTCCCTGCCTTCACTTCCCCATCTTGGATTTCTCTCTTGCAAATATCCTAAACTCTCTTATCCCTTTGCTTTAACAAAATCTCAATTCTGAATTAACCAACTAGCCATTCTTTCTTTATGGTACACTCAGGATCCTGAATTGCTAGAGAGCCACACAGCCTGACTGATGGTATCACTATATAAATTTATGGTTATCAACCACAACTGGTTCCTCAATCTAGTCTGGAAACCTTACATTTCTCTAGGCAAATTTCCTCTCGCAGTTTTCACAACATTCTTTCAAACCTGCTCCCCTCTCCTTCAAATTCCAATTCCTTTGCCTCTTCCCAGATTTTCCCTCACAGACAAAACAAACCAGATAGAAACCACCTATCCCCTTCCTTTTCTATTACAGTGGAAATGTCTTTTTATCACAGGGCTTGTGCAGTGAATCCTTCTTCTTGTACCTTCAATCTTTTCTTGTCTATAGGATCCTTTCTCATTAGATTTATATACCAATTAATCCCCACATCCAAAAAAAAGATCAACCAAGTGAAGTAAGCCAATCTGAAAAGGCTACATACTGTACAATTCTAACTATATTACATCCTGAAAAAAGCAAAACTATGGAGGCAGTAAAGAGATTCTCAAACTTAGTATTTCAAAACTCAGTTCATGTTATATCAAACTGGCACGAGAGACTGAATTATATAGTACTTATCATTTTAAATATAAGCAAAGTAGGTGGCAAATGATTAAGAAATTGCCACAGGTATCAATTCCTCTTTGCTGTATAGACTAATGCAGTATAATTTTCAAAAACAGACAGTCCCTAAAATACAACCCTATAAACCTCATCCTAAATTACACTCATAAAGTAGAACATATATTATTTCCCATTAGAACAACGGACTAATTGGAAATTCTCTTTCTGACAATGCATTCAATATCAAATCAATTCAAGCTAGATGAATGTGACAAAAATCAAAATTCAATAAATACAAACTCTATAATACTTTTAAATTATGCTAATTGTACAATATTGAGTATAAATGCATTACCACAAATTACAATTGCAGTAGTCTTTTCAGTTACATTAAAATAAATCATCTTGCAAAGCATGAACTTAGATCTTTCTCATTAAGTTTCTCAAAGCAAAAAGGTGGTCAAAATAATTCTACTTTACATAGTCTGCAGTGACATTTCTCTACCACTAGAGGGTATTAGCAGCTGCAGAAATCAGGAATAATCCGGGCCTTTTAATCAATCATTAAATTAATCATTGTTGCCATCCTCAATATGCTGCCAAAGTATGCTCATATACTTGTGTTAATCAGGTCATGAATCTCAATCTTTGGCATATTATATATGGTCGCTACAATTTTAAAGAGAATCAAATAAATACACTTAAAATATGAAGTAATGATGCAAACAATGAATTCTCAGAAAAAGAAATGAGGGAGTCAATTCCTTTTGCTATCACAACAAAAAGAATAAAATACCTGGGAATTAATGAAGAATGTGACAGACTTATACACTGAAAAGTATGAGACGCTTTTGAAAGAAATTGAAACAGACATTAAGAGATTTAAAAATATTCCCTGTTCATGGATAGGAAGACTTAACATTGTTAAAATGGCCATTCTGCCCAAAGCAATCTAATTTAATGCAATACCCATCAAATTCCCACAATCATACTTTCGAGAAATAGATAAAAGAATTATCAGATTTATATGAAACCATAAAAGACCTCGAATTGCCAACGCAATACTACATAAAAAGAATAAGGCTGGTGGCATTTCCTCCCTGCTTTGTAATTTATATTGCAAAGCATTAATAGTCAAAACAGCTTGGTATTGGCAGAAAAATAGAAATACAGACCAATGGAACAGAACTGAAAACCCAGAAAAAAATCCACAAATTTATGGACGAATAATTTTTGATAAAGGAGCCAAAAATATGCAATGGAAAAAAGAAAGCCTCTTCAGTAAATGGTGCTCAGAAAATTGTAAAACGATATGGAAAAGAATGACTCTGAGCTGGGAACTGTCACCATATACTAATATTAATTCAATATGTATTAAAGACTTCCAAATAAGGCCTGAAACAATAAACTGTACAGAAGAAAACACTGGTACTAAACTTAAAAGACCTAGGACTCAAGGAAGACTTCATGAACCTGACCTCAAAGACAAGGGAAGTAAAAGCAAAAATAAATGAATGGGACTCTGTCAAACTAAAAAGCTTCTGCACAGCAAAAGAAACCATCAACAAAGCAAAGAGAAAGTCAACTGAATGGGAGAAAATATTTGCAAATAATATCAGATAAGGGTCTAATATCTAAAATATATAAAGAACTAATAAGACTTAAACAACAAAAACAACCAAACAACCCAATTAAAAAGTGGGCAGAAGAACTAAACAGACACTTCTCCCATGAAGAAATACAAATGGCCAGCAGACAT